>VMKM01001316.1:0-155599 GCA_008360985.2 Macquaria ambigua | reverse complement strand
TGTACATAAGTATTCACAGCCTTTGCTCAATACTTTGTTGATGCACCTTTGGCAGCAATTACAGCCTCAAGTCTTTTTGAATATGATGCCACAAGCTTGGCACAACTATCTTAGGGCAGTTTCGCCCATTCCTCTTTGCAGCGCCTCTCAAGCTCCATCAGGTTGGATGGGAAGCGTTGGTGCACAGCCATTTTCAGATCTCTCCAGAGATGTTCAATCGGATTCAAGTCTGGGCTCTGGCTGGGCCACTCAAGGACATTCACAGAGTTGTCCTGAAGCCACTCCTTTGATATCTTGGCTGTGTGCTTAGGGTACTTTCCGGATGCACTGTATTTCAGTCTGTAGTTGACTTTGTATCTGTTGCCTTTCTTATACACCATACAATGTTTCTGCAGATGACATTGGTGCTCACATGAATGTTGGAAGAACCTACAAGAACTTGAACAAGTCCAAAGAGGCGGAAGTTGCCTACTTGGTTGCCAAATCCCTCATGCCACAGGTATCTCATCATGTCACATACATTCCTCAGATTTTGTTGTTTGTGTGCGTGTCATCGTCTGTCTTGGCCACCCAGTTGAAGCAGGTCAACGGGCACATGCCACAACACACCGCAATGTCAAGAGCTGACTCTGCCTCTGGGCTAGTTTGGGCGTGCACCTTTTTAAAGTCTAAGGCTGAATTCACACCCAATCAGGCATTGCGGCAAAAATGGCAGTTGTCCAATTCATTTGAATGTGGGTAGTGCGTTTAGGCTGCTGCGGTGGGGACCACAGGGGATGCTGGAAAAAAACACAGTGGCCCTCTGGCGAAAAGTTGAAACAGAATCAATTTTTGGAGAAACGCAACCCGACGTCATGCTGCGGTGGCCAATCACTTAAGCCAGCAATAAGACCGGAAAAAGAAACTTGTTTACCATGTAGCATTCCGCTGTTTACCGAGTGTGAAGATGGAAGAGAGACTGATTGCTGCTGTGATGACCTTTCCAGAGCTGTACACCCCTGCCATGAGGGAGTACAAAGAAGTTAATCGCCGTGCAGTCACTTGGCGTTGTATCACTCTTCAAGTTGGGATTGCTGGTTAGTATTTCTACTTATGCTACAATCAGCATGTAGTGACACTCCCACACCGCTGCACAATCCTGCCCTAATCGCCTCAACGCCTGATTTGGTGTGAATTCAGCCTAAGAGGCAGCTCCCTCCTGGTGTACTTCACCAGCTGCCACCACCACCACCAAGACAGCATCTAGAATGAGAGTGGTGTTATTCAGGAGGCTTACAGTTATAAGGCACATTACCCACAACTGGGACATCGTGCCAAGATGGAGTGAGTGCCCAAAAATATAATCCACATTATAATCTAGTCTCGTTTTCATTGTTACTCTCAAACACAGCTCAGAAAAATGTGTCTAACATGATGTGGTTGACCTTCCAGTCTTTTTAATTCACTGTATTTCTCAGTTACCAAAGCAGTGAGACCAATGACTTCTCTGTTGACCACTCATCAGGTTATTCCTGGTAAGAAGTATGCGACACGTGTGGCCCCTAACCATCTGAACGTTTACATAAACCTGGCCAATCTGATCCGGGCCAACGAATCAAGGCTGGAGGAGGCTGACCAGCTCTACCGACAAGCGATCAGCATGAGACCAGACTTCAAACAAGCCTACATCAGCAGGCAAGAATTTTAACTTTGTACCCATCACATTTCAATCTTCATTCTTTCCACACATATACAGGAATACAAAAACTTCAAATGTTTTTCAGTCTGTTCTGTGGAGTACCACAACATTGTGTTTTTTAAGATCATCGTAAACTAACTTTTCAGCACTTTATTATTTGATTGTTGTCCATATGTATTTCTGTCACACATTAGGCAGATCTACAGTGCTGTCTCTAATTATCAGGACAGTGAATCACTTTTAGTTTTGTTGGCTTTCTTCTCTAGCACACTGGATCTCCATTTTCACTGAAATTAACATGTGCTGCGATTCAGACTCAAATATTGCATATTTACTGTATATCATCCATCATGTAAAATACATAATTAACACGCTTTGACTCCTGATTTCTATTTGCATGCTTTGAATTTATTGAATCATTTTCAACTCAGAGGGGAGCTGCTGCTAAAGATGAACAAGCCCACAGAAGCCCGGGATGCCTACCTCCGAGCCTTAGAGCTTGACCGCACCAATGCTGACCTGTGGTACAACCTGGCCATCGTCAACATTGAGATGAAGGACCCATCAGAAGCCCTGAAAAACTTCAACCACGCCCTGGAGCTTAACCCACGCCACAAGCTGGCACTCTTCAACTCAGCACTTCTCATGCAGGAGTCTGGTGAGTGAGGTCTGCCAGGTCTGCAATGAGGAAGTGAATAGTTGAAATCTAATCCAGTCACCAGCTGGTGTAAAAGTAGGACTGCACTTGCAAATGGATATCACTTGGCATTTATTTAAGGCCTTTTTTCCGCCAACTGGTATAAACAAAGAAAATGACCTGATATTACCTTTAGGGTGTAACCAGGTTCCTCAAGATTTGCCCTTATGTTCCAATGAACCCTACGTGCTGCAGCACTGAGTTCATGGCCAAGTTTCTGTTGGGTCACGCTTCATCAACTCTGTGACAATAGAAACATTTAATAAGGGGTTATATTTACAACAGGTTTGACTGGAGGTTTAGGCGGTTTGTTAGCTTTTCCACCCATGCTTTTTTGCTTTTGTAAGTGTGTAAAGTGTTCATGCACTCTTACTACCAGCACATTCCTGCTGCAGGTTAATGCATATATGAAGAGTACTTTGTTAAGGCTATAAGCATCTCGGATGACATCTATAGGGTGGGACGAACAAAATTCAAAGAGGTGGGTCATTAAGGTTGCAATATGTCTTGTCAACAGAGCGTTTTCCTTTTCCATCAGGCTCACCTCAGGGTGACTATGTGACCAGTTAATCTTTTGATATGTCAGCACAGGTGTAAAGGTTTTCTATTGCTACTCCATCAATCAAGGATTTTCTAACAGTTGACAGTGACATCTAGAATAATAGATAATAATAGATCTAGAAAAATAATATTTAACAACATGCCACATGTTTGCCAAACTCATACAGCCTGCTTCCTCCTTTCTGCAGATTACATTTTTCTTTAAGTGGATGTATCACATTCTTTAAATTATTTGCTTCAGTTGCAGTCTTACAAACAGTTTTTTGTTTCTTTTTCCTTGATTCCTGAAATGACAGCTTTTTCCTCTACAGGGACATGTAACCTCACCATCAAGTGCTGTCCTCTGTATGAGTTTGTATGGATATAAAACACAGCATTATCTGTGTAATTTTCACACATTTTCCAGTAGCTCTTTATTTGTATAGTCCATTGTTTATACTCAGCAAAGTTCAACAAAGGGTCACTTGACGGTATGCTGCAGTACTACAGACTGTGTAACCCCAAGAGCCAGTACAAGCTCTCTCAGAAATGCTTTGCAGACAGTCTGAACGCTCGGAGAGGTGGGTTCTGTGTCACTTAATTCTTCTCATTTTTGATTTTCTGCAGCAGGTGGCCAGGTGCACACAGGTCTGAAAGTGGGCAGAACGCCAAGCAGGCCACAAATTCTTTTCTTCTCATTCCTCACATTCCTACTTCCGCTACAGTCTGCATTCACTTTTCTGAATCATACCAGCTATTACGGAGGAAAAGCCTTTGGAAAAGTTTAAATTTCTCAAGTGAAAACAGAATCGGCTTCTGAACAACAGACAGGCTCTCCCTTAATCTAAGCTCTAGGATTTTGAATTGCAGTAGGTGTAGTGGCAATCGAACAACAAAAAATGCCACTTGAGGGAATTTGAAGTCCTTTCCAACGCGTGGTGGTGCAAAAAAATGATGTCTGTCATGGCAAGTGTGTTTGATCGTTTATTTACATGATCTTGAAAACACTTACAAAAGGCCGGGTGCACTGAATGAAAACGTAAAATCGATAAACAAAAACAGTGACTCAAAACTCGAAACACCAGCACAGACAAATTCACATGCAGGGTTGAAAAACTGTGTGGCTTCCACCGTTCCTAATTCCCGGCCCCTGTTCACCTGTGACTCCCCTGTCTAGATTATGATGACTGGTCTTTGACCTCAGGTGCATAAGTGGCGTAACAACATACACAGCGTACCACACGACATAACACATCAAAATTGGCTACAACAGTAGGTATTTAACAGAGACCAGGAAATGAGTATATGTGTGCATCGTCAGACCCTTTTCTTAGAGAGCATGTTTAGGCCATAACTCTGACCTTTATTGTAACATTGATTCCTAACAATAATCCTAACCCAGACTTTAAATATCTGTGGACTATGTAGCTGAATATCACTAGTGGATTATAAAAATAAATGACATGTCATATTATGTCTCTGTGCCAGGTGAGCCAAAGTTCTGGCCTGAGGCCAACCGTCGTTTCCTGATCTATGTGGAGGAGGAGCCTGAAGATGCCAACGGCTACTTCAACCTTGGCATGCTGGCCATGGATGCCAATGAAAATGCAGCAGCTGAGCGGTGGATGCGTAAAGCCATTGGTTTGCAGGCCGGCTTCCGCAGTGCCCTGTTTAACCTGGCATTGCTTTACTCTCAGTCCAAACGCGAGATGGATGCACTGCCTGTGTTGGACGAGCTGCTGCGCCACCACCCAGAGCACATCAAGGGCCTAATCCTGAAGGGTGACATCCTCATGAACCACAAGAAGGACACGCATGGTGCCAAAGACTGCTTTGAGCGCATTTTGCGCATGGACCCCACCAATGTGCAAGGCAAGCACAACTTGTGCGTGGTCTACTTTGAGGAGCGCGACCTGCCGCGGGCAGAGCGCTGCCTGGAGGAAACTCTGGCCCTGGCACCAAACGAGGAGTATGTGCGTCGTCACTTGAGTATTGTACGAAGTAAAATGGCTGCCATGAGTGCAGCAGGCCAACCGCTTACTTCAGCAGAGGGAGCCACCATGTCGGCTAAGGAGGAAAAGCCGAAGAGAGTTCAGGAGGGGGCGGAGGAGGTTGCTGAGGGTGAGGAGGAAGGGAGGGGTGCTGATGCTGTTGGAAAGGGGGCTGGGAATGAGAAGAATGTGCGGAAATCCTCTGCAGAAAGCCTCGGAGGTGTGGGAGTGGACCAATCAGAGTCTTTGGACGGCAGCCAGTCTGACAAGCGGACTAAGGGTAAGTCCACTAAAGAGATTAAAGATATAGAGAAAAAAAGGGCAGCTGCCTTGAAGAGACTAGAGGAGATTGAGCGCATATTAAGTGGTGATTGACATTGTTGTAATTTATAGCTGGACTACTTTTATATGGCTCTTTAATGCTCCAGGATAAGACTGCATTTCCCCCCTTAGAGATGTGTATTCTTAATCAATTGTCATTTTATTCCATTGAGTTATTCACGTGTTTGCAGGCCGCTCTGCATGGTCCTGCTGTTTTAACACTAATCATGTAAAGAAGGGAAATGTTGATCTGCACATGAAACTCATGTAACAATAAGCACAAATTCAATTTGGGATAATCTATTTAAAGCTTATGGCAGATGTAGATGCCAAACGTGTGTGCTTCATCTGAATGTGATTTCACATATCGTAGATCAGCAGTAGTTATAAATATTTGTTTTGTTTTTCAATGTGTATTCATTGTTTATCACTGGATTCTTTTTTTTTCCACTAAGATGTGACTCACTCCTGTATGTTATTGTTTTTAAAAACAGAATGATTGTATCATGGACAATTAAAGGAAATGACGAGTTCCCCAGATTTCCTCAAGGCAGGATATCTGCGGAGTTTGCGCCTTAAAAATAACCCAACCACACAGAGCAAAATAACCCTCCACACTACATAAACACCAGGCTTCTGTTCCGTTGCAGCAGCGTCTTCTAATCTTTATTGATCTCTCTCGGCACTTCCTGCCACTACATCATCAGCCTCTGTGCTCAGAGCTGCCTTCACCTCAAAATTTCATTGTGATCCCATCTAAACACTATTATCTCACTCCCTTTGTCACATTACCCCCTCGCACCTCCACGCCTGTCTCCCATCCTTCAGACACTACAGCCACATTAGAGATGAATGTGTTTCCGGCTTTTCTTGGTAAACTACCCCATACACATCGCTTTGACCCGGGCAGCACCTGTTTTATGTGACGGTCAACAATGACGCACACTCATCCCCGGCGTTAGGCTTCATCATGTGTTCCTCATTTTCCAAAGTTCCTTCCACTTCACAGGGGAAATTTTCACAGCACATTTGCAGAAAACAGATCTGCTCCTTCATCCTGCTCCACAGTGATGTTTTAGCTTCCTGGCACTAAAATATCATTGGGATGTTCCACATGTTTTGTAGCAGCCTTTGTATTCACTTTTCTTCAACATTTACAGCTGCGATCACTCTGAATCAAAAATACACTCTGCATCTCTCCGTAGTTACTACCAACATTTAAAACTTCTGTGGGTGAGTACACAAATAAAAACTTGAAAAGAAATGCACAAATCTCTCCTGCTCCTGTTTCCTCAGGCCTTTCTCTTTTATCACTACACCACCATACAACCCAGCGCCTGATTGGCTGCTTTCCAAGAGGTCTGATAATTTAAACATTGCTCTGCTCTGATTGAGAGCACTTGACGAAATAAGAGTTATAAGAGCCAATAACTGATCATCAAAAAACACTTGATACTGCACAAAACAGCATAGCCTCAACGGGAGCCCTGATGGTCATGAACTTAACATGAGCAAACCTGTGATTGTAGCTGTGAGGCAAGTCAGCAACATTCAATTCACCACGGTCATTACAAAGCAAACAAGTAGAACTGTTAGAAATGTCATTCCTTGTGAGCTGATAATGTTAATGTCTTCACAGCTCCTATGATGTTCCCATTTTCACTTCACAGTGCAATAATTTGTTTCAGTACGATGACTCTGCTCAGTGCAATTCTTAGTGGAATTACAGGAAAGAAGACTGATTACTGTAAGTTAGGAGCACTGTGTTGGTACTAAGGAGCCTTGCTATGCATTGACCTTGTTTAGCCCTGAAATTCTATGTACATACATTTACAATGTACTTGTATCCAGTGTTATTTATTATTTGTATATGCACTGCAAATGCTGTATATGTTTTTGTTTACCACTGACAGTATGATTTAAATTCATGGTGCATTATTTTGTCTCTACTAATTTTCAATATGTGTGCTGTCACTTGTAAAACATGCCATGGATATTATTCCACATTTAAATAACAGCCCATGCCAATGTTAAACATGTATGAAATATTCAATCAACTGTCTGCCCCGAAAACTAGGAAGCATCCCATTTGCAACATTTTCTGTTTCACCTCAGTTTGCTGAGTGGCTGGTTTTTGTACGATTTAAGATTTTTTTTTTATGCAATAACCCTTGGTGGTGGGGGTCTAGTTTATTAAATAAAGTGAGATGACAACTCATCGCTTTTGTTCTACTGTGTCTGTTTGCAACATGTTTGCAGTAAAGCCGATGCCTGCAGTGTTCCTGTAGGGTCTGCTGAAGAAGTCTATGTGGTGAGGGACATGTTTCATGCACTGTAGAGCATTTCATACCACAGGCACATTGTGCCATCCCTCACAGGATGTCAAGGCCAGTGCCAATCCAATTTGAAATCCCAAATTGAGTTCCAAATTGAAATCCAATGTTCCAAAAGTATGCTACCGTTAGTCTGTCTGATCAATTACATTTTCGATGTAATGACATTTACAAATGCACGGCAGCTAATGCAACTATCTATCCCTTGACGTGACTTGACTTCCTGCACTGATGCATTAGAGTTTTGTTTGTAACAATGTGCTTACTATGTTCTATTTACAACATTAAAGAAAGCTGGAAATGTTGGAGTAAAGTATTGCTCTAGGATAGGGAGTTTTCAAAAGGTCAGTTCACCTAAATTACAAAAAAAGAAAAGACTTTTTTCTCACTTACCTCAAATCATATCTAGCTATGCAGGTGATTTGATTTGACAAATGAAATGTCACTCACCTGTCCCTCGTCTACTGCCATGGATCAGTTTGCAGTATTGAGTAGTTGGTGACAGGGGAATCTCCTGTGTTATGACAAAGAGAAACAGTGGAGCAGCCAATATGAATACAGCGTCAGGGTCTTAATGTCCATTAAAATTTTAATGCATAAAAACTCTGGTAATTACTTTTGAACAGTGTGGGAGTGAATCATCACAGGAAATCAAAGGGAGAACTTGTCAACACCATGAGCCAAGCCGAGCCAGAGCCTGATCTGTCAGCTTGACTGGAGCAGAGTGTAACTGTCGAGCTGTCAGTCACAATGTGTCTTTCGTGCAGCGCAATGTGCTGTTGGCCAGAACGCTTTGCTTAAGGTCTTTAGCTGTCACACATACCTGCTGTGCGGTTATCATCTGAGGCTTTCTTGCCAGGATGTAGTGTGTGAAATGTTGCTTTAAAAGGAACATGACATTCTGGGCAGGCTCTGCTCCAGACACCTCCACTTCCTTGTGAGTTACTCAAAAACACATAAGAAGTAATTAGTTTGTACACTGTCATGGGAACCTAAAATTGATTACAACCATAAAAAGTGACAGTAAAATCATACGTCACCAAGTTTTCTTAATGTTATGAGTGCCTTTTTGTGACATTCAAGCATTGCTGTTGGGAAAGGAGTCATGTCTGACTGCTAACCGAAATATTAACACTAACAGCATGCAGGATTCTCATATCTGCTTCAAGGGTGTCAGACATTTTTGATTTTCACTGCCATTGCCAAAGTCAATACAATTATGGATTAACACCACGGACGTATAAAGAGAACTGGATACAGCGTCGGAGGCGGGGCGAAGTTGCTCAGTGGCGCGTGAAGCCAATAAAGTTCGACTTCCTGGGTATAAAATTATCCGGATCTTCAGCATGGCTTCCGCAATGTGCGGCCCATAAAGCAAGCACACTAGCGTATCCTTTAACCCCGCCTCCCAACCGCTCGCTCTCGGGCTAACTCGCATGAATGGCAGTGACGCTAACTTTGGATTTGGCTATTAGTGAATTTTACAACTTTTAGGACAGAACTGTTTAAATAAGGGCCATTTAAGTGTTCGTACTGGCTAGTTGATGTACCTCAAAAAAAATTATCGGCTGATTTACAGACGTCTGTTTCACAATGTAAGTCTGTGGGAAAAAGTCTTTTGGGGCCAGTGTGCATCACATGACGGACCCGGAAGATGTAATTACACGATTTGGCCACTAAGTCAAATTGGCTTCAAAGCCTGCCGCCCTTCCTCAGGGCTTGGTTAACACAAGCTGTGATGTCATGTCCTTAAAATCATGTGACTTCTCAACTTTCCAATCATAGATTAGGGTGGAGCAATATTCAAACAGGAAGCACCCCATGTGAAGACCACCCAAAGGTCAGTGAGATAGGCTGCAGTCGAATATAGGGCTGAACAATATGCGACTGCGATATGGTCAGGACTTTAGTGGGAATGGTCATTTTTGCATTTCATTTTCACTGAAAAAAATATAAAAATTATGATTTTTGCTGGGGTCTGTACTAAACAAGCATGTTCCTTTACGTCTGGAGAATGTGATTTGTAGGCCGGGGCATCTATGTAGCACCACCATGCTTCATTTATAATGATATGTTGTGACACATTTATCAGAAATTTGCAACTCCTGCGATTTGGATATTCAAAAAATGATGTCCTATGTCTTATCCTGAACACTTTTCCTTGACCTCGATGGAAAACATCATGAGGTCAAGGAAAGATGTGAAGGAGAATTCATAGGGACTTAGAAAAAACAACCGCGGTGCCAAAAGAATTCGACTGTATTTACGCTAGGCTACGTGATTATGCAATGATGGATGTTATTGACGTGGGTCTGCCGTGATCGCTTTATATGTTAAATTGTGGGATGGCATTATCTCCTTTCCTTCCGTAAAGGATAGTCCAGTGTACCCTATGCTAACTAATAAGAAAGGAAGCATTGAAGCACCTTTCCTTAGCATTTAGAGAATTCCACCAGCTCTTATCATGGCTGCCACTTAGATACTTCCAGGTCATTTCACTCAGGAACCTTCCTAAGAAAAAAAAAGACTATTCGACCGCAGCGATAGTGCTTAGACAATGGTTTTACGCAGGTTCAGGTTTTATGTGTTGCCTCAAGGTCTGATGTATTGCATTTCTTTTATGAGTGTGATATCTGCATTTTCTCTTCTGGTTTGGTTTGGACACACCCTGGCGATTTTGGAGTGGTACTGGGTGTGTGGATTTAATGTATTGGCTTCATATTGCAATATCTTCCAGAAGTCTGAAATGCAAAAAAAAAAAACATCTCACATTAATTCACCTTCCTGCATTGACTATCTTGTCCATTTTATAATTTACTGTATTTTTAAAGATTGGTGCCTTTAAACAGCAGAAACTCTACATGTCTTCCGTCACAGACTGGAAACTCATCTGTTCAGGCTGCACCTTGGACAATAAAATAAAAAATGTAAACCTCTATATCTCTTGTTGTTTCTAAATGTAGCACTTGAAGCAGTTCAGCATATTTGATGCAGTTGATGTACTTGCAATTTTTGGATTGGTTGAAATGCACTTATTGTAAGTCACTTTGGATAAAAGCGTCGGCTAAATAAATGTAATGTAATGGTGAATGCATCCGTGCATCTTGTGCTCCTTGTGCATCACCTTGAGCTGATGACTAATCACATGCAGTATCTGTATACAGTATGCAAGGCATGCCTGTGTACACAGACACTGAATGATTGACAGTTAATAGCTTCTGCTGGTTGATGGTTTGCCTTTATCTTTATTTTTCTTTTTAAATTTTAGGAATGTAAGCTTGCAGTGCAGGTAGTGCTGTTGAGACACGCTGCAGAAGGGGGTCTGTCCATCATTCAACAACGAGAGCATCCTCTCAGATGTAAAAGCTCAAGGCAATTGCTACCCTGGGAGGAAGACGGAGCCTAAAGAGTTTTAATTACTAATGGTCCAGATTCAGCTGTATGCTTTTGCTGTTGGAATGAAATGGCCGAGGTCTGGGGAACAGGAGTAACTTCACGGTAAAAGAAACAAACGTGACTTAAAGGATGCTGGATTGAATCCTCAGACTGACGAATGAAGCCTAGAAAGGCAGGATCGCTCCAATAGGTGGTTGTATGACTTTTGAGTATGTGCCTATGTAATGGTGAGCCTTGAGCTATTCAACAAACACAGACAATTGCTGGCATCTTTGCAAAGTCACTGTCACTGCTTTGCCTCAAAATAGAAGACTAAAAATGGGGGGAAAGGAGCTGGAGATAGAACACGACTTTACTGGCTTCTGACAAATTTTGGCGTGCTGGTAAATGTAGTTAGAGACATCAGTACAGTGCTTGAACTGGTTAAAAAAAAGCTGTCGGTCCTCTAAATCAGCAGCCTGTACAGCACCCACATTCAGCATTTGGGGGCACACATTGTGCACAAAAATGATAAACTGAACTACACCACATATTGTATCTTCACTGCTGCCATTTTGCCCAACACTGCTCTGTACCAGTGAGTTCTGGACCAATTCAAGGACTGCTTCAGCATAAATCTGTTATGCCAAGCAATTTAAGTAAGTAATGTCTTTATCACATTAAAACTGTTAAAAAATTAGGCCATTTTTTGTAGAATTTTATGACTTGGAGAAACTCTTTTTCCTTTTATCTTTCCCAGAATGTATTACTGTAATTCTTTGAATTCAACTGAATAAAGAATGAACCAGAACAAATGAGAAAGATGACAACTTGCATTTTAGCCCTTTTGAATTGACTTCCAGTTGATTCTAGGATAGACTTAAAATTCTACTTATTACTTTTAAGGTACTCTATGGTCTGGCTGCCGCATACTGTACATTTGTGAGCTTTTATGCCCATACATACATGCACCCAACCTGACCTCCTGTAACAAAGCTCTATTAGTTCTTTAGATTTAACACTACATGGACAGAAGCTGTGCAGTATGTGACACCTGAACATCACATCCATATGTGATTGTTGAGCATTTCATTCCAAAACC
Source organism: Macquaria ambigua (assembly GCA_008360985.2). Classification (NCBI taxonomy): domain Eukaryota; kingdom Metazoa; phylum Chordata; class Actinopteri; order Centrarchiformes; family Percichthyidae; genus Macquaria; species Macquaria ambigua. The sequence continues at coordinate 143,562 of VMKM01001316.1, read as the reverse complement.
AGGGGCATTAACATGCTGCTAAAACATCTGGTTTCCACCAGATTTTGGAACCTGGCTACAGGGATTTGCTCCCATTCAGCCACAAGAGCATTAGTGAGGTGGGCCACTGATGTTGGGCAATAAGGTATGGCTTGCAGTCTACGTTCCAGTTCATCCCAAACATGAATTTTGCTTTAAGCGGTCTTATATTCCTTTGCCTTGTCTGTTAATTAATTTCAATCTTTACAGATCAAACCACATTTTTTATTACTGTTATTTTATTGTTCTGGCATGAGTTCAGTCTTGTTTTTTTCCCCCGACAGTGAAGCAGCTGTAACTTACTTTTGAACACATGCAAATAAACGTTATTATCAGTAGAAGTACTGTTGTCATTATTACAAATATTCAAAGCTTTTCTCATTTAAATAAATCTAAGCTCTGTTAAAGAAAGAAAAAGAATTGGATTATATCCACCATGGGTGAACAGACAAAAAACAGAAGCACTGCCTACAGAGTTGCCAACAAGAAGTGCGAGGAAGAAAATATCACAGTAGCACGTGTGTGATTGACAGGGGAATGCTAAGAGATGATTGCAGAAATGAGCAGTGATGAAAAGACACAATGTGCAGTATGAGAAAATGATGATGTGATGACAAGTTCAAGTGTTGATGAAAAACAAAACAGTCCTCTTAAGATGAGCATGTGATTAAGAGGATAAGAATTTTGTGGTTTGTATGTTTCAAAACAAACAAAAAAAAAAAGATCTTTTAAAGAAAGAGCAGCCTTTAAACTTCTAATTCAATTCCTCTAAATTCTAGATTGGGTCTCTATTGGGTCTTTGATTGCTTTCTTGCAGCCAAGTAACAAAACAGCTTTATTCCAAATGAGAAAGATGACAACTTGCATTTTAGCCCTTTTGAATTGACTTCCAGTTGATTCTAGGATAGACTTAAAATTCTACTTATTACTTTTAAGGTACTCTATGGTCTGGCTGCCGCATTCTGTACATTTGTGAGCTTTTATGCCCATACATACATGCACCCAACCTGACCTCCTGTAACAAAGCTCTATTAGTTCTTTAGATTTAACACTACATGGACAGAAGCTGTGCAGTATGTGACACCTGAACATCACATCCATATGTGATTGTTGAGCATTTCATTCCAAAACCAGGGGCATTAACATGCTGCTAAAACATCTGGTTTCCACCAGATTTTGGAACCTGGCTACAGGGATTTGCTCCCATTCAGCCACAAGAGCATTAGTGAGGTGGGCCACTGATGTTGGGCAATAAGGTATGGCTTGCAGTCTACGTTCCAGTTCATCCCAAACATGAATTTTGCTTTAAGCGGTCTTATATTCCTTTGCCTTGTCTGTTAATTAATTTCAATCTTTACAGATCAAACCACATTTTTTATTACTGTTATTTTATTGTTCTGGCATGAGTTCAGTCTTGTTTTTTTCCCCCGACAGTGAAGCAGCTGTAACTTACTTTTGAACACATGCAAATAAACGTTATTGTCAGTAGAAGTGCTGTTGTCATTATTACAAATATTCAAAGCTTTTCTCATTTAAATAAATCTAAGCTCTGTTAAAGAAAGAAAAAGAATTGGATTATATCCACCATGGGTGAACAGACAAAAAACAGAAGCACTGCCTACAGAGTTGCCAACAAGAAGTGCGAGGAAGAAAATATCACAGTAGCACGTGTGTGATTGACAGGGGAATGCTAAGAGATGATTGCAGAAATGAGCAGTGATGAAAAGACACAATGTGCAGTATGAGAAAATTATGATGTGATGACAAGTTCAAGGGTTGATGAAAAACAAAACAGTCCTCTTAAGATGAGCATGTGATTAAGAGGATAAAAATATTGTGGTTTGTATGTTTCAAAACAAACAAAAAAAAAAAGATCTTTTAAAGAAAGAGCAGCCTTTAAACTTCTAATTCAATTCCTCTAAATTCTAGATTGGGTCTCTATTGGGTCTTTATTCGATTGCTTTCTTGCAGCCAAGTAACAAAACAGCTTTATTCCTTGACAATCTGTCTACTGCCCGAATGAAAAGTAACCACACAAATCATTTGAGAGTAAAATTACATGTAATGCAATCACATTGGAAGGAAGAGCAAGAATGTGCTCAGTAAAATTCAATGGCAATTTGCCAATTAGATTTAGATTTTTCTTGTGTCCGCTGGTCTGCTGGTGCTGCTGCAGGAAAGGTCAGATGGTCACCTAGAGCATTAGGATTCATTCTAATCAAGAATACTATGGATTACTCCGATCCATAAATCAAGAGAGGTGCCCGGGCTTTTAGACAGTGAGGAGATAAAACACAGTGGTTAGAGGGTGACCTTGTTTGTCTGATAATAGACAGAATTGTCAACTCATTACACTCCATTTCCATCTTCAGTCTGACATTGCCTCCACTCTAACCGATTTCTGTGGGGCAGGCAGATTTGATTTTCCCTAACTAGTCACTAGAGAACAACGTAACTGCCTGGATCTCACATCGTTTTAAGTCGACACTGATGCTTAGCCATACCAACATACTGGTTTGAAGCTAACTAAGCAATGCAAGGCCTGGTTTTGATCTTTGTTAGGTTAAATCATGATCTTACCATTTCACGTCTGGCCATTCAGTGGGATCATTTCTGCAAGAAAAGCAAGGTAAGGAGACACTGAGATAGACCGACAATATTGAATTTGTCTTATACCTTTTCCTCTCGGGTAGACATAGGGTGATAAAATAATCCTTTGGCATGCTGAAATCTAATGTTTTTAGCTAGCTACAGGCATTTTGTTAGTGTTTCAGTCCTTGGTTGTATTACTTACCTGATTAAATAAAGGTTTATATAAGCTTTGCGAACACATATGGTCCTCAATGGGTATCCCTTTTCTCTGTAGCTTTCTCAATTCATAGGCATATTATTTCAAGGAATCCAAGACCAAATGTACATTGAAGGGCCTTGAATAATATTGAGTCTGTGATTGTAATGTTATGTTAAATGTGTGTATCTTTGTTTTTTTGTCTTAATTTTTGTCCTTTCTGTGATGTTGCAAATGGAGCTGCTGTGATGCGAGAAAAATTTCAGACTTTATCTGACAAAGTATTATACATTTACATTTTTACGTTGACCCTATTGTGTTGTAATTTTTTCACATTTTTAACTGCTGTATTACTACTATCTTTACTGCTAGGATTCTACGCTTCAATGACTCTCTCTTTCTTCTATTCAAGACTGACCTGATCCCGCTCAGGTCACTGTAGGTTTAGAGGATCAACCTAAAAGTAGTGGGGTGTCTACTGGGGGTCTGGCATCCAGTTTCCCAGCAACCATCAAACAGTAGCTTTGCTTGTATGGTGAAAGGTCACTGTTGTCACCTCTGTTTATTTACGTGGCCCGGTACCTTTGACCCCGGTACATTTGTAGCTCATTGATGAGGCGCACGCAAACAAGGCAGATAAGCTTATTTTGGGACGGCGGACAATACATCATTCAAGTGTCAGTGAAGCCTGCCAACCAGGACTTTTAAGTCCCAGAGCAAACTTCACACTGCTACGCAAAGACAAAGATCTGTGAACATGCTGTGTGGGGCAGAAGAGTGCACACACCAACAACACAATTCTGGTTTGCAAATCCAATAGAATGGCTCAAAGAATAAAGTAGTGCCCCCAGAGGTAAAACTAAAATAATTTGGTTTAATTATTTATTTATTAAAATTGTATGCCTTCATTTTATTTCTATTATTTATAACTACTTGTCAAAGAAGAAATCAGTTGATGATTTCCAAGCCAGTGAAACTATGAGAGGCCATAGAATACAGGGAAAAGATGTGTTTTCAGCCTGGATTTGTTAATTCATTGTTAATTGAATAACTTTGGATTTTGGACTGTTCGTCAGACAAAACAAACAATTTGAAGACATCACAAGGTGAACACTGGAAAACTGAAATGGGCACTATTGTATAAAAATAAACGATAAACCAATAATGAAAATCAGTTGATTGCAGCCCTAAGGACTTCTATTGCAGATCAGATAGTAGAGAAAGGAAAAAACTGAAAAATATCCGAGCAGATTCATCAAAACTAGACATATACATGCATGTTTATGCATTGTTCCTGCATAAATGCAAAACAGCTGAAGATCAAGAAGATCATGACCATCAAAGAAACAGATGCTCACAGGTTAACACTGCGCCATATTATGAGGTTTCCTTGCCTTCGCTCACCTTGCCGATGTTAGCAGAATTCCACAGGAGCGACTTCAAAGAATATCCACTGAGCTATTACTTGTCTAAAGTTGACAGACAACAGAGGTGCATACTGAGAGACGCTTTATTTATAAAAAGGCACAGAATGCCACACTTCCAAGTTTTTGGAAGACGTTAACGACATCTATTTTAGATAAAACAAAAGAGTCAGCCAAGTTTTTCTCTCACTCCTTCATCCTACTGTATGTGATGACAGGTAACACAAGATTTTCATGCTAATGTTACCTCCTCAGTCACATTATGAGGATGGCCTTGTGTATTTTAGCTGTAGAAAGCTGTGGAACAACATTCCCTGACAATGTGATTTTTCATCCTGTCTCAAGTCCTTGAGAAAAATGTCACACAGTGGAATGTCAGTGATTACGCATGGTGCCCAATAGTATGTCTCACTGAATCACATGAAACTGTTATCAATATAACTGAAACACGCCACATTTTCAGACAGATTTAGGCTATTTTTACCCAAACGCCAAAAAGGCACAGGAAGGCTGTCTGCACAAACAGATAGGGATTTACTATGGATGCAATTGAATAGACAAGGTAATCAATATTGCGGTACTTTCTTTTGTCATCTGATAAGTCCTTCCTCTACTACAGACCAAACTGCACATTGTTCTGCTGCAAATTCAACATTTTGTGTCTGTTATTGCACTTCTATCTTTGAAAGTGAGGACATTTTGCTTCAAAAGGGCTGTCTGAGGGTTAAAGAATTGCTTTTAGGGTTAAGGTTAGATATACGTTATGGTAACGGTTGGGGTTAAGGTTAGGATTACAGGCTAGGGAACGCATTATGTCAATGGGGGTCCGCACTAGCATAGAAGTACAAACGTGTGTTTAAAAAAACTTCAGTCTATCCACTTTTTACGCGCTTTTTTATCTCAGTTATTCATTTAATTCAGTTCAACAGAAAATGAGTCATAACTCGGTGAAGAAATTCAGTCTTTTTGAAACATTATTTTTATATTTAATTTTTCCATTTTCCTCTTCTGTTTCACTGCTTTGATAATTCCTCAAAGATGAGTCTTGCTATTATGATATACCACAGCCACGGAAAATACTTGTTTCCGATTGGTTGGAAGGTGGCTTAAAATCATTTACCGGGGCACTTCAAACTAAGATCCAAAATCAGTTCAAGGTTTATTAAACTACATACAGGCATAGCAACATGCTTCTGCTTGGTGATAAATTACCTTAAATTAACCATGAGTTAACCTGACTACACAAACACTTTGAAGAATGAATGACTACATGTACACAATCTACCTTTTTTCCCCTCACAAGCAGCCCAATATATCGAAATATATGTCAAAAATATATCGAAACACCATGTCAGCTGACATGACCCTCTAAGGATAAGCGGTTATAGATAATGGATGGACTTGGTCATGTATTATCGTTCACGTAATATAGCATGTTTCAGAATCATCTGCACTGCAGTAACATAATTACCATGGACAACAAAGTAGTAAAGTTTCATATTCCGAGTTGTGAGCTCCACCTAAAGTTTACCACACGCCTTCATGTTTGCTCACTGGTCACTCGCTGGTCTGCCCCATTTAAACCACAGGGGCCAGACTAGGGGCCAACATGAAGGCTCGTCTGGCTCATTAAAAACACCAGGGACAGCTAGGCTATCCTTTAAGAGGGGCCAGCTAAATGAACCCTGAAATTAAGCATTCATTTTAAAAGTAGTGTGTCTCAGGAAGACTGTTCTAGGATGCCAAGTGAGACAGGTCATCTGACAAAATAAGGTATAAAGTTGGATACTGCTGGTGTCATTTTACCAACTAAATTTGTAACAGTCAGACTTGTAGTACCTTTTCATGGCGGTGAATACAACAAACCAAATATCCTTCAATTAGTAAACCACAGGATGAGCAAAAATAACCTATTATATATATATATCACAGATACATCTCTTATCTATCTTTTTTCCATACAAAAATACACAAGTTGCCAGTTTATTCCAATATTTGGTCTACCCTCATTGGTATAAATGATGTGGATAAAATATTAGAAACACCTCTCAGTGGAATTCAGTAGCACCACAAACTACAGCCTCCTGTTTACTTTCTGTCTTCATTCGCAGACTTTCGTGTTCACATCAAAAATTACTAATGCATCATGTATCAGATACATGACTTACACACTGCTCTCTATCTATAGTTCTTGTCATACAAAAAAAATGGAAGAGGCCTACATTATTTAGTTACTTATTAAAAATCAGTCAGGATACAGTCCAGCTTAGAGACAAAAGCAACCAGACCTTGTGCACAGGCTACCATTACAGCACAATCACAAATCAAACACAATGAATAGACGCCTTGACTAACGGTGCTGAGAAAAGCAAAATTGTGGAAATTCCAAATTTATTCAGAGCCCCAGCAGGCTCTCTCCCTGCTGACTGTCTATGATACATGTGAAGACAGCAGGCAATAAAACAGCAGCTTGAGAGTACAGACAAGCCAGGCACACTTTATCTACATCAACTGCACAGCCAGTAAATAGACAAAGTCACAGCGGGTATTTAGCCATCAGTAAAGCCTCAGGAGCCACGCAGGCAGGCAGGCAGACAGACAGACAGACAGACAGACTTGGGTCACGCTGTTTGAAGAGGCCATTGTTCTTACCTTAATGGAGGCGAAGTGGTTTATATCCATGTCACATAATCTCTTAGGGCATTTGTTGTCTCCTCCATCCATGGCTGCTAGCTAAGCTAACTCACAAAAGCACTGTAACTAATATCATTAGCAACACTGACAGACTAGCTATCTCCCGCTGTTTTTTTATGTTGCTAAAGTTTGTTTGTCGAGGTCAGGCTGTTTTACTCAAAACTTCAAAAGTCCTGTCCACTCACAGCCTTCTTGTGGCACTGATTAATATTTATTTAATTAAAGGATATAACTTCACCTGGCGTCTCTTCACCGGAGATACTGTGACCTGTAGCAGCCGTTGCAATCCAGAGGGGGCGCTGTTGCACTCCTTTGACCAAAGTCAATTAAAACTGTGGAAGAGACAGCTGTGACGTGTCAAGGCAATACAATACAGTGATAAAGGAATTTATTATATAAAAAATATATATTATGATCACAAGCATCTGCGCATCTTTGCCATCACTAGTTAATAATATTAATGGCTATATAATTGTAACCCAATCACTACGCATTGTGAAACAGTTCAAAAAATGCCAGGGTATTCAGAACATTTCTATTCACCCACCTATAGTAAACAATCACCTTTTTCAACCATCTTTCTTAGACAAATTTGGTATGACAAGGGTATACGTAACATCGGGGACCTGTATATTGATGACACTTTTGCCAGCTTTGAACAATTATCCAGAAAATTCTGACTGTTCGGAAGTTTTCTTTTTTTTTTTAATTATTTACAAATCAGGTACATTGCACACAAAAGGTTTGCTAATTTTCCAACTATCCCCCCATTATCTTGCCTGGATTTTTTGTTAAGGGTCAGATTGCTAAATAAGGGTAGGGCCTCAATGACATATGCTCAGATTATGGATTCGAGAACAATGGGAAAATGATCTGGGGGTCCCGTTGTCAGATGAAGAGTGGGACGTGGCTCTTTCTAGGGTTCATTCATCTTATATATATAATAATACAGTTCAAAGTGCTACATCGGTTTCACTTCTCTAAAGCTAAACCTAAACCCTATATGTGACAGATGCAAACAGACCCCAGCAACCATCTACCATATGTTGTGGTCTTGCGCAAAACTTGCCCCTTTCTGGTCTTACGATTTATGGCTGTAACATTATGCCTTCTCCAGCTGGTGCTATTTGCTATTTTTGGTATATTCTCAGTTTCAGATGATTCCAATCTCCCTGCTCACTTACAGAAGGTCATTGCCCCTTTCTCTCTATTAGCTAGACATTCAGTTCCATTTAAATGGAAGGATGTAACCCCTCCATCACCCAACCAATAGATCAAAGATGTGGTGCAGAACATCAAGCTGGAAAAAATCAGGAGCACACTCAACAGCTTCATTAAGAGATTTTACAAAACCTGGGACCCATTAATAAACTATGTGAATAGTTAACCTGGCCTGGAACTATGAACTGATACCTCTACAGGTGGTCTGTCCTATCTATGCTTATTTGCAATTTTAGAAAAAAGGGTCTCCCTTTTCTTGTTTTGCAAGAAGCCATGATATGGTTAGTGCAATACACTGTGAGTTGTGCTGATACAGAACTATCAGACTCAGCAGAGAAAACTTCACTTGGCCAGAGGTCCCTCTGATGCATCTGTAGTTTGGCAATCTTTGCCTCCATTTTGTCCATTATTTTGTTAAAAACACAACTATGCTCACTCGTAAACTGTTGCATGTGGAAGCCTGTTCTGGGAAGATTTGCATATACAGTAGTGTGTGATGCATGCTACATGTGTGGCTAGTTTTAAGGTTATTCTTTGAGAGAATTACCTAAAGAATTTTGCTCTAGGGCGAGAACTTTGCTGCTCTCCAACATGTCAACTTCGTTTAGGGTACTAGCAGAGTGAACCCTGCATTGTAGACCCCATACAACTGGTTTCAAACCCTTCAAGACACTCCAAGCTCGCAGGCACAGCACCTGTGCATTAGTGAACACAAAGTTACCAAAATATTTGGGCTAATTTAATCACTGGAATGAGGAGTGAAGAAGTAGTTCTGCAGCAACATAAAGTTCAGACTTACTTTCATATGGAGCGCAGGGAAGAGCAAATGGGTCTTAAAATCTTATTTTGTTTCTCAAGATATGTGAAAAGAATTGAGATAATTTAGTTTCCAATGGAAATAAACATTTCTGTGAAGAGTTTTTATTGGAACAGTTTTGTCAGAAGTAAGTAGTTCCAATGAAAACTCTTCACAGTGAGGTCTGCGGATTATCCCGATTACATGGGACATTGTTTCTGGAGAGACACGTTGCTGCTTTTTCAAATCCCTTTACTCATTGCTTAAATCACTACAAACAAAATTCTCTTCCACAGAAATCTCTGACTTAGATATCTGAAAACCTCAGCTAATCGAACCAAAACTGCCTGCGTGGGTAGATACCAGTACGGGTAAGTGAGAAAATGTGTTTTTTGTTATTAGGGTGATCCGACCATTTACCCTTTAACACACCTCAGCCCAGTGCCCGCAAGGCTCAATATGGTTGTAGCCCACAGTAATCAGGCCAAAATATTACCAGATTTCATTTGCACAAATCATGCAAAACATTTTTTTTTCTTCTTTTTTTTAAAGATTTAATTTACAAAAGAACACAATACAGATTCAGTATACAGGGGATAGCTTACAAATAGAACAATAACAAAAGAGCCAGGGGTATATGACACTAGACACAAATATTAGTGTCCTGATAGCCTTTGTGTTAGTCGAATTAGAAAGTAGTTTCACATATTGCTCAACATCCTTCAGGAAACCAACAAAATAAGGGGTTTTTTATTGCCAAATTGACATTTATGAATGAAAGATTTTGCCAACATCATTATCAAATTTATTATTAAAACTATTTGTCTTCTTTTTTTGGGTTCTTGAATAAACCAAACACCACATTTTCCCATAATAATGTAAAATCTTTAAAAATGTGTTCGATGACAAATCTGCAATGGTGTTGGTGTGAGAACAATGCCAAAAAAGTGTTTCTGGATACTCATCACAGAAAGAGCAGTTAGTGTTTATGTCTCTTTTAGATTTCTGCATGTAGTGATTGGCTGGGTAATACTTCTGAATAATTTTGAAGGACACCTCCTTAACTTTATTCACGATTAGGTATTTATTAGGAAGCATCCAGACCAACGTATATAATTTACAAACAAATGCCAATATGCCCTGGCATAGAATATAGACAATATCTCTTTAAAATAGGGCATGCAAAACATTTCTATGAGAGACACTGGTCCAATTAAATACAAAAAATATAACAAGTCTTTATCCACATGGCATGACATTTATTGTGTTTGTATTATGCAACAAATGCAAACTTACACAATAGTTTCTCTGAATCTCTACAGTCCTTTAAAAATACTCTTTCTGGAAACTAGAACCAACCAGGGAAAATCATGTGTTCTGCTGTTTTGTGTTCAAAGACTGGCAGATGAGTAATGAGTGTTTTGTAACTAGTATCCACAAATTATTGCTAATAAACCCTCCTGTTATGACATCAGGAGTGATTCTCAAGACAAGTATTTGTCTGTCTGCATTTTTGAAAAAACAAATTGGATTTTATCTTTTTTAACAAGCCTGATATGGATGCAGATGTAACTATTACTCACTTGATTGACTTGGTGAAAAACATAAAAGACGAGAACAGATGCATGTCTTGTTAATATCACAGCAGTCTGTTCTCAGAGGCCACATGTCCTGGAAGAGTGTATAATGTAGAATTATTATGAAGAAACATCAGAACAGAAAATGTGCAAAATGTGGGTGCCATATTTGGAAATAATCTAAATATTAAGTAATCTAAATTAATAAACTGATATTTTAAGTTCCTTCGCACAGAATGATTCTACCTAAAAATGTTAAAGTTGAGATGAAACGGCATTTCGAGAGTATCGAGCTTCCGTATCGTGACGTACTTCAGAGTGAAACAGGATAGGCAAGCGGGACATAACGTTGGGAGGAATTTGATTTGAACGTTGAAAAGTAGTCGTGTCATAACAAACATGGAGAATTACCGGACCCCTCGAACTGCAGGAGGTGGAGGATGAATTTCATCCTTGGAGTAAGTAAATCTTAGCTCTGTGCCGCTAATAGAAGGCTGATTGATGGGTGGATGTCATGCTATTATTGGTTGAAATTGGCTGGTTCAAGCTTAAGTAAGCACACATTATATTTGGTTTTACAGGAAGAAAACATGATTGGATTTTGATTTGATTTTAGGAATACAAATAAATAGATTTTTTTTGCATATATGGTTAAATAGGTGCACAATATGACCAGGGATGTGATCTAAAAGGGTTAAAAAGGCATTTTTCATTTCATCTCGGCTTTAAAGGAACAGTTCAGATTGTTTGACTGAAGTCGATATAATTTATTAGTTATTGATAGTGATAACGATGCATGGAAATTCATTGATGCTACATTCCCTGTTATCCGAGATGTCAGAGTGAGCCAGCAGCCCAGTCAGACAGAAATTAACAGCAGCAAATGGGACAGAAACAAACATATTTTGAACCACGACATTGCTCTTTAAATCTTTCTTTTACCTTCCAAAATAAAATTTTTAAAAAAGTCTTCAGCCTCAGGTAGATCCACAGATCTTGGGAGACAAGTATTGCAAAATACTTGCAATTGGGATACTTGCAAGGGAGATGTAGTATAAATAGTCAGGAATGTCATGAACATACAAACGTCTTCTATGGAGTTTGTGTTCAAAGACTGGTATGCATGGAGTTGTGTAAAAGTAAGGATAAATGTGATGGAGAAATAAATATATATGACATTAAGGGGCAAACCTGTGAGAGACCCTTCAATATATCAAAAGAATTACACACTTCACATGAAAAAACCCACCACTTTTGATAGTGTTTCACACATGCACATATCACATTGAGCACTTATTGAGAAAATATGAATAATAATCAGTGATTACAAGCACCAAAGCTTTGCAGCAGGCTGGTTGTTCCCCTGATGGTGGTGGCTACAGAGTTAAAGTCTCTTCTCTGATTAGAGTCGGACATTTATCCATTATCCATCCATTATTTGTGGCGCTTATCCTTAGAGGGTCGCGGGGGACTAGAGCCGATCCCAGCAGACATTGGGCAAGAGGCGGGGTACACCCTGGACTGGTCGCCAGTCAATCCAGGCTGACAAATAGAGACAGACAACCATTCACGCTCACAGTCACACCTACGGCCACGCAGACACCTGCCGCATTCATGTCTAAATGCCTAAATGCTGCAGGACCTCAATTGTAGCCAAATGAAAGCTGAATAATTCACAATCAGGGTTCCAGTGTAGGTGAAAGGGAGTGTATGTTTTTCTGCACAGAATTTGAACACAATTTTGAACTGTCTTTGTGATTTAAGAGGGCCTGTGTTGGCATTTTTAGGAAGGGACGGCAATATGGAGATAGAGAAGCTGCAGTGAGTTTCCTGACGACGAAACAAACAAACAAACAAACAAACAAACAACAAACAAGTTCCGTCTGTAAATGGATCTGGTTGGATCTCTGTTACCCTGATGTTGGAGAATTACACCTGCACTCAATAAACAGCCTGTCTCCGATCCTCCAGGAGACGACCCAGGATGGCAGGTGGAAATGACTCTCATATATTCAACTGCGTGAACTCAGTGTCTGTCACTTTAGAGACTTGGGCCTCTGGTTTGAAGTTCATAGCCCTAAAATTTATGGGCAGGTGCATACAGTTGTTGAGTGGCAGTATCAGTAAATCAGCAACGTTAATGGAGTGTCATTCAAAATAAATTTGTGTACCAGCCATACAAACCACTGCTGATATCATGAACCTTGTGAAAAATTTAACATAACATTATTTCAGATACTGAGGAAGAATCAGCTTCTGGACAAAACAAATTATTGTTAGCAGATAGCTGCTAAAGGCGAAAAACCGATCCTTATTTAATCAATTTCTCCCGCATAATTAAGAATAATTAAGCATTAGATTAGTTACAGTAGGACTGCTTGAAGAATGTAATGATTCTGACCATCAAAACATTCTCTTTAATCATATCATCATATAGCAACATGACTTCTGTTGTAAAACTGGCACACAAGATATTCATAGATCACCCACATAAGAAACTTCCCATTCCAACTGTTCCTGCACCAGCTACAATACCTTCAAGACACCAGTGAGGGAAAGAAAGACACAGTGGAATAAGTAAAGACATGTGGAGTCAACTGTCTGAAATAATGGTGTTAATAAAGGTAATTATGGCTACATGAGCAACGTAACGCCAGCGAAGGAAGTTAAGTGACAAGTTTCCCTGGGAGATATATATTTTTGCAGCCACACCTGATTCTATTGATGTAGATTTTTTTCTACTTTTTAAACAGTTTTTAGCAAGCCTCAGATCAAAAAATAATGATTTTGTTTTTGGTTTTTGGAGGATTTTGTGAGCGGCTCTAAGCGCTTACAAATATCACCACTTTAATTTGAACCAAGTCCCTAGATTATTAGGCATTGATGATTCAATAATATCAAAATATGTGTCTTCAAAATGAATTTTATTGACATGAAACTGTTTGATACAGCCCAATAAAAAGCAAATGACTTTGACTAGTTTGTAATCCATGCTATAATGCATTTCAGCATGATAAAAAAACTAAGAAAATTGTGTTAATGTTAGTGAAACTTTTTTTTGATTGAAAATTGGAATTTTATTACATCAGTCCTTCACAATTTCTTTGTATTTATATACTGAACTTTGCATGAACATCATAATGATTTTTTTTGGATGATGAGGACGGATTCTTATTAATGCCTGCTGTCAGGGTTTATTGGGAAGCCGACACACACTATGGCCTCTGTAGCTGTGGATGAAATGATGGTTCCTTTTAAGGGGAAGTTCAGTGGAATTAGATAATACATGCATGGCAAACCCCGGCCCTGGAACTTCAAGGTTTGGGCAAGAACAGGAATCTCAGGCATGCTCTGCGAGTTTGATGTGTACCAAGGCAGTGTGCAGGGTAAACGTGCCAAGTCTGAGCTTGAATTATCAGGAGACATCAACGCTTCCTGCAGGACAAAACAGAAACGTAGGTAGAAGCTGCAACCTGCAGAGTGGTGTGGTGAGTGAGCCCATAATGGTAGCTGTATAAGAGCATCCGATCGAATGTGCTTAATGGTGGTTTGTATTACTTTGTCGCTTGTTTATACTGATCCAGCTTCTGTGTGGATGTTGGTGGTGTGTGTCTGCGGGCCTGTGTGTGTGTATGCTATTGAATATGTATCTTTTTTGTTTGGTTCTTAGCAGTTTGGTTATTCCTTTTCATGTGTCTGCTAGTTTTGATGGATAAACCTATTATCATATCGTGACAGTCCTTGCACAGTTTGTAGACTTTATATCTAGTTCCATATGTTTTGGACAAACAATAAATTCAGTGCCTATGCCCTTTGAGCCAGTTATAGTTTTGAAACAGCTGGAGTACAGTGGAGAGATGTATCATTACTTTAAGCTTTGTCGAAATCTGATCATGTGATGGACGGATGATAAAAAGAACAGACTGGACAGAGACAAAAGGCCTCCTCTGCACAGTGAAATCACTTATCGTTTATTGTTGGCCATTACAGCATCCCACCCATGCAGTACATCTGCTATTAAAAATAGCTATTTCAAACAGCTGTTACTATACTTGGCAAGATATGCTAGACTGAAGTGCCCTGGTGCATGAACAGGGTCTCGATAAAAACTTTTTCTTCAGTGAAGCACAGTTCAAATAGCCAACAATCTTTTAAAGACAGCTTTGGCTCTTCATCAAATTTGGAAGAATATTATGAGTCAGGTTTTTGACTTTTGACATTATAGTCATGAGACTGCGACTAAAATAAAGCGAGTCAAATAGTTTTGAGTCTCGAAGAATAAAAAGAAAAATGTGCCAATATCCCACTGGCTTGCGGGAAGCTACATAAGGAGTTACATAAGGGATTTCCCATTGTAACTATGTGCATTTTTTCCATTTGCAGGCTGTCATGAGTGACCTTCACTCTCATCCTACCGATTAGGGTACCGGCAGACCCCAGAGGCATCCTTTTTTTTTTTGCATTTTTTCCTTTATTGGATAGTGACAGCTGCAGAGACAGGCAGGAAAGGTGGGAGAGAGAGAGAGAGAGAGAGAGAGAGAGAGAGAGAGAGAGAGAGAGAGAGAGAGAGAGAGAGAGGATGACATGTAGTAAAACCACTGCGATAAGGACTGAGCTCTACCAGGTGAGTTAC
The DNA here is from genome assembly GCA_008360985.2 of Macquaria ambigua. Taxonomy (NCBI): domain Eukaryota; kingdom Metazoa; phylum Chordata; class Actinopteri; order Centrarchiformes; family Percichthyidae; genus Macquaria; species Macquaria ambigua. The sequence goes on along the minus strand of VMKM01001316.1, from coordinate 128,411 downwards.
CGGGGCACCCCAGAGGTATACTTTTTGTCATATCTCACAGGTGCTTTATTCTACCATTCCAATTACCGGAAGAAAGAAATCAGGAAATGCAAGGGCTACTCACTGCTGGGAAAAATCCTAAGTGAATGTAAGCAGTGGCGAGTTGACTTCAAAAATATCTTCAGAAACAATTCGATAAAGTGTTTGTGGTCAAACATTTAGTTTTCTCTCCTTTTAAAGGATAGGTTTGGATTTTTTCAAGTTCATCTTAATACAACACTCACATGCTTGTAAGTAGGTTTATAGAGCTATTAGTTGCTGTAATCATCCCTCTGATTGGTAATATTGATCCCTGTAGCGCAACTACACTGTAGAAAATAGGGGGATAAATCCACAGTCCCTGTTCTGTGCAAAAATGCATTCTAAAATAAAATAGGGGGATAAATCCACAGTCCCTGTTCTGTGCAAAAATGCATTCTAAAATGTGACTGATGCTAATATGAGGCTTTAGCAGTCTGAGTTAGACAAATGATCTTTCAAAGGTTACTGTCTTTTTAGTACAGTATTCCCTGTTTGTGTTTCCATGAACAGCGTTTCTTTGCTTAGCTGGAGGGATACATCCTGGGGGTTGCATGTGCTGTTTGTTGCTGGGACAAAACACCAGATATAAACCAACACTTGACTAGGAGAGCGAAGATACCGTGTAGTCACATTAGGGATGACTTCATGGCCATTACAGACAGGTAGAATGATTGGAATGATTACAGCGACCAATAACCATTTCAACATACATATGACATGTGAGTGTTATATTAAGATAGACCTAAAATAATACAAACCTATCCCCTAACTTTCCAACTTTTACATGCAGAAGCTTGACAGTTTGATTGACGTGCATGTCTAGTTGTATAATTTCCTGCATTCATTTCTGGTATAGCATACTAACTTCCAAAACATAGCATGTTTTTACAGTAATTATGAACAGTTGTTCAAATCTTTTTCACGCAAAGAGCGTGTAGTGTAGTGTATTTTCCAGTAAACTGTTCTTTCAACCAAATGAAAAGCTGGGATTTATAAGCTACAGTTGTATCAACATCTGGGCTGGAACATTTGATTAAATCAAAGATAAAACAAAGACAACAAGGACTTTTGTTAGCATTCAGCAGCTGCAACTGTAATGAATCTTAGCCACAGGCATGCTATCAAAATGTTGCTGAATATTAACAAGAATAATTAGTGGAACAGAGGCTAGCTTAAAAGGCGACATTGCTTCAGCCAATGCAGAATTTCGCAGTAGTAGTGGTAGTTTCTTCTGTTAGGGCTGACAATAGTCAAGCCACAGTCTTACCATAATGACCCTGCATTACGGTTACTATTCTTGGACTGGATTAGTCTGATGAGGAAGCTACCAGTTGGATTCAGTCAATACAACAGACTGTGGACATTAAGCTTAACAGGTAGAAACCTCGAGCAGAACCAGGCTCTGGATGGGTGGTCATCTGCCTCGACCGGTTGGGTTGAAGGGGGAGGCGGGAGAGAGAGAGCAGGAGGAAAGAGAACATACAGCAGCACAGTACAGTTCCACATAGAGATGTAAAGTAATAATTGTGGTAATGGTATTGATGTTAATATTAATAGAAATAATACTAATAGCCATATTATAATAGTAATACTAATAATAAAAACAAAAGCAGTAATGGCAGCAGTTGGTGCAGAGCAGGAACATGGAGGCAGCAGGTGGCTGCAACCATAGATCCAGACTCTACAGCTCCGGAGGCAGAAAGACCTGCAGAAAGCAACAGAAGGAGAGAGAGGAGAGAAAGCACACAACTACGGGAAGAAGTTGAGTTCGTAACAAGCATTGATTGGATATGGACGGCGGTCCAGCCAGCAATGAATCCGGTTCCCGAGTCAGTGGTCCGGCTGACTCCGGCCCCCCGGACCTGGTTGGCGAACCAGCCGACATCAGTACCTGTTCCTGAGTCGGCAGTCCGGTCTACACCAGTTCAGCCTCCAGCGCCGGTTCCGGTCCAGCTGCAGCCGCAGCCTCCAGCGCCGGTTCCGGTCCAGCTCCGGGTCCGGTCCAGCTCCAGCTGCAGCCGCAGCCTCCAGTGCCCGTCCAGCGGCCGCCGCCGCAGCCTCCAGTGCCCGTCCAGTTGCTGCAGCCTCCAGTGCCCGTCCAGCTGCCACAGCCTCCAGTGCCCGTCCAGCTGCCACAGCCTCCAGTGCCCGTCCAGCTGCCGCCGCCGCAGCCTCCAGTGCCCGTCCGGCTTCCGTTGCAGCCTCAGCTTCCTGAGCCCGTCCAGCCTCTGTCGCAGTCGCCCCAGCAGCCTAGCTGTCAGCCTCGGCAGTCGCCGCAGCAGCCTAGCTATCAGCCTCGGCAGTCGCCCCAGCAACCTAGCTGTCAGCCTGGGCAGTCGCCCCAGCAGCCTAGCTGCCAGCCTCGGCAGTCGCCCCAGCAGCCTAGCTGTCAGCCTCAGCAGCCTCCGGTGCCTGTTCTCGTCGAGCTCCAGCCTCAGCAGCCTCAGGTGCCTGTTCTTGTCGAGCTGCAGTCTCCAGAGCCAGTTCCCGTCGAGCTGCAGTCTCCAGAGCCAGTTCCCGTCCAGCTGCAGCCTCTAGTGCCAGTTCCCGTTCAGCCTCCGCCTCCAGTGCCAGTTCCTTCAGAGCGGCTCCTTCCTCGTCGCCGGCCTCCAGCCCGGCCTCCGGAGCGGCTCCTTCCCCGTCACCGGCCTCCTGCTTGTCGCCGGCATCCTGTCCAGCCTCCAGCCTCCAGAGATCCTGTCCGGCCTCCAGAGCGGCTCCTTCGTCGCTGCCGGCATCCTGTCCGGCCTCCAGAGCGTCTCCTTCGTCGCCGCCGGTCTCCCGAGCAGCTCCCCGTGTCTGGTTGTCCTTCAGGTCGTCCGCCCGAGGTGTCCTGTCTGGCCTTTGCTCAGCCTTCAGGCCGTCCGCCCAAGGGGTCCTGTCTGGTCTCTGCCCTGCCCCCAGGCCGTCCGCCTGAGAGGTCCTGTCAGGTCTCAGCCCTGCCTCCAGGCCGTCCGCATGAGAGGTCCTGTCCGGTCTCTGCCCTGCTTCCAGGCCGTCTGCCTGAGAGGTCCTGTCCAGCCCCGGGTCTGTTTTTTTTGGGTCCTCTCCCTGCTGCCTTATGGCTAATCATAACATATTCTGGATTTTACAGGGAGCCAGTGTAGAGAAGCTAATATTGGAGAAATATGATCTCTTTTCCTGGTTCTTGTCAGTAAACGTGCCCCAGCATTCTGGATCAGCTGGAGTCTTAAGGGACTTAATGGGGCAGCCTGATAGTAGAGAGTTGCAATAGTCCAGCCTAGATGTAACAAATGCATGGACTAGTTTTTCTGCATCTGTTTGAGACAGGATGTGCCTGATTTTTGCAATGTTACGTAAATGAAAAAAGGCAGTCCTAGAAGTTTGTTTTATGTGGGAGTTAAAGGACATATCCTGATCAAAGATAACTCCAAGATTCCTTACGGTGTCGCTGGAGGCCAGGGCAATGCCATCTAGAGAAACTATATCTTTAGATAATGTGTTTCGAAGGTGTTTGGGGCCAAGTACAATAACTTCAGTTTTGTCTGAGTTTAACATTAGAAAATTGCAGGTCATCCAGGTTTTTATGTCCTTAAGGCATGCTTGAAGTTTAGCTAATTGATTGGTTTCATCTGGCTTGATCGATAAATATAATTGGGTATCATCTGCATAACAATGAAAATTTATGGAGTGCTTCCTAATAATATTGCCCAAAGGAAGCATATACAAGGTGAACAGAATTGGTCCAAGCACAGAACCTTGTGGAACTCCGTGACTAACTTTGGTGTGCATAGAGGATTCATCATTAACATGTACAAACTGATATCGATCTGATAAATAGGATTTAAACCAGCTTAGTGCGGTGCCTTTAATGCCAATTAAATGTTCTAGTCTCTGTAATAGAATGTGATGGTCAATGGTATCGAATGCGGCACTAAGATCTAGTAAGACAAGTACAGAGACAAGTCCTTTGTCAGATGCAATTAGAAGGTCATTTGTAACTTTCACAGTGCTGTCTCTGTGCTATGATGCTCTAAATCCTGACTGAAAATCCTCAAACAGCTTATTGTTGTGTAGAAAGTCACACAACTGATTGCAACTGCTTTCTCAAGGATCTTAGAGAGAAAAGGAGGGTTAGATATAGGTCTATAATTTGACAGAACCCCTGGATCAAGAGTGGGCTTTTTAAGAAGAGGTTTAATTACAGCTACTTTAAAGGACTGTGGCACATAGCCTTTTAATAAGGACAGATTGATCATATCTAGTAAAGAAATGCTAACTAAAGGTAAAATTTCTTTAAGCAGCCTAGTTGGGACGGGGTCTAAGAGACACGTTGATGGCTTAGATGAGGAAATCATGGAAGTTAGCTGATTAAGGTTGATGGGAGAAAAGCAGTCTAAATGTACATCAGGTTTTTACAGTTGTTTCTAAGGTTCCTGTGTTTGAAGATAAGTCAGTACCAACTGAGAGCAAGAGGTGCTGAATTTTGTCTCTAATAGTTAGAATTTTATCATTAAAGAAGCTCATAAAGTCATTACTACTGAGGTCTATAGGAATACATGGCTCAACAGAGCTGTGACTCTGTCAGCCTGGCTACAGTGCTGAACAGAAACCTGGGGTTGTTCTTATTTTCCTCTATCAATGATGAGTAGTAGGCTGCTCTAGCATTACGGAGGGCCTTCCTATAAATTTTAAGACTATCTTGCCAGGCTAAACGTGATTCTTCCAGATTGGTGGAACGCCATTTCCTTTCAAGTTTTCGCGATGTTTGTTTTAGTTTGCGGGTTTGTGGGTTATACCATGGAGCTAACCTCCTCTGTTTTATTATCTTCTTTTTTAGAGGGGCGATAGAGTCGAGTGTTATTCATAGTGAGCCTGCAGCACTATCAACAAGATGATCAATTTGGGAGGGACTAAAGTTAGCACAGGAGTCATCTGTTACATTGAGACATGGAACTGAATTAAATGCCGATGGAATCACTTCTTTAAATTTAGCTACAGCACCATCAGATAGACATCTAGTGTAGGAATGTTTGCCTAATGGCGTGTAGTCCAGTAATAGGAATTCAAAAGTTAATAAAAAATGGTCTGATAAAAGAGAATTCTGTGGAAAGACTAGTAGATGTTCAATTTCTATGCCATAGACAAGAACAAGGTCGAGGGTGTGGTTAAAACAGTGAGTGGGTTTATGTACACTCTGACAGAAGCCAATTGAATCTAATAATGAGATAAACTCAGCACTAAGGCTATCATTTCCTACATCCACATGAATATTAAAATCACCTACAATAATTATTTTATCTGTTTTAAGGACTAAACCTGATAAGAACTCTGAGAATTCAGATAAAAATTCAGAATACGGTCCAGGAGCTCAGTACATTATAACAAATAGAATTGGCTGTAGTGTTTTCCAGGTTGGGTGTGAAAGACTAAGAACAAGGCTTTCGAACGAGTTATAATTTAGTTATATCACACACATTTGCTATCCAACTGGCCACTTCAGGCTGCGTTCAGGCATCATTTATTGGTGAAACTCTTGATATTGATTTGGGGACAATGACATGGCTGGATAGCTAGATAGTCTTGTTGTTAAACCTACTGTCAAATTATAATTTCTGTCTGTCAACCATACGCAGTGTTAATGACTTTGAATCTTGCTAGCATAACATTAGCTTTCTGGCTCATAGCTGAGCCAAAGGGTTCCATGAGCTGAGCAGACTAGAAATATCTCCCGTTGCCATGTTGTATCTAATGTTCGTCCTATTTACTGGAGTAGTGAACAGTGTTTCCATTGCAAGAACCTTATGGGATGGTAATAATTGTTCCAGGTATTAGTCAAACCCTCAGGTGTTAGCAGGGAAACAGAGTTATGGTTTGTGAAAAACTTTAGATTTTGATTGTAAAATGCATGAAAATATAAATTAATGGTCTCAGTTTTTTTTCTTTGGCAAGTGACCATGGTATAAGCGGGATAACGCCCTTTGAGGTGACCATTATCAGGAATCAGTGGACGACGGGGAGGCCACTGCTGTGCGTCAGAAGCTTTTGGCATCTCCGTTGTACATTAATTCCTCATAATGGACACCTCCTCAGGCATTATCCCTTACTTTCACTACAGTACTGTGCAAACATCTTCCAACCCCAACCCAATACCACAGTGGGCTCAAGATATTCCTCTGCTACAATGAAGTCTCTGTTGAGAGCAAAAGTTTACTTTTAGTGACTTTTCTGCTCATGCTCTAAAACAGTCATGTGACAAAAAGGAAACCTGTGAGATAAGTAATCAGTGCAATCAATTTCATCACTTGCCTCCACATTCAGTTATTGACCTACAGAGCTACACATGTCCTAAAACACACTAGTCTGGTGCATTACATCAGACCCCAGTGTAACATGACCTCTGGCCTACTGAGAGCCCATATTCTGATTTAACAATTTGATGGAGTGAAGAGCAAAATAATTCTGTAATCTGTACAGTCTAACCATGAGACCCTCAATCTTCTGTTTGATGACAAAAGCTGATAATCACCAAATAAAACATGAGGGCTCTGATGTAATGCTAGCAGGCAAAGACAACACTCTTGTAATGCTGTTTGAATTTGAAATTCAGCAGAACTTGACATGACCTAAGACCGTAAGATGTCCAAACATGGTTACCCATACATCCAAGGAGAGGTGCTGAAAGATTTGACTCTGAGGGCAACACAGGACCTGCGGTTCCAACTGTGGCCACTAAGCCAAACTCACCATACAGCCCAATAGTATTTCTGAGGGCTCCCAGTGTACCTTCAACCTTAACAAGACTACAAAGTCTAAAGGCCAGGTAAAGGCTCCCACAACAGCAACATGTTGGACAGAAGGAGCAACATACTAACAATTTAGCTGTTAGCAGTAGTGGGGCTAAAAATGTGATGTTTGTCTTTAGGGTGGTGCTAGAGGAAAGGCCATGGGGTAACTACAAGTATAAGGGTGTGTGCTCAACATATTCATTTCAAATTACCTGTTAAATGTTCATATATTGTTTGCACAAAGGTCTTTTTTGTTGTTGTTGTTGTTTTTAACATGTTAAGGTCACTATAGGTCACTAAATCTATTTGTAATCATTCCCTAGGGCCCATGAATATCATGAATACAGCAAATTTACTGACAATCTGGCCAGTAGTTGTTTAGATGTTTCTGTGGGCCAACATGGATGAATCGACAAACTGACATTACAATCCTTAGACCCCACTGCTGCTATAGTTGTTTTTGTAAAAGTAATTTTGAAATCAATTTCAAATTAATTTGTATTTACTCAAGAATTTGAACTGGATTTTCTTGTCCCTGTCAGGCCCGTCGTGCTGGTGTGACCTGCATCATCTTGCCATCTGAGAATAGGAAGGACTTCTCTGACCTGCCGGACTACATCACCCAGGGCCTGGAGGTCCACTTTGTGGATCACTACAGCCAAATCTACCCCATCGTCTTCCCACAGAACCAGTCCTAACTTGCTTTCAACTACAGCGCTTAAAACCAAGCCAAGATGGACCAGGACGTCTTTTCGTGGCACTTCGGAATCCAGAACCTGTTTGTTACAACACTGATTGTCATTCTGGTTGTAGTTAGTAAAATCAAGTTATTACTTTTTGACTTGTAAGAATGCAGTTTGGAATCTGAGGTCGGGCTGTGGAGGACACAGGACCCCCAAATGTAGGAGGACCGTCATGTGATAGAGAACAGCATCACTGAACTGAAACCATGCAGCCAACTGTGCCGAAGATGGACATACACAGTAAAGTAATGGTGATGATGAACACTGGCCTGTCATCGCAGGATATGATGTCATTGATGAGTAGAAGTTGGGGTGGCGACTTTGCTGCTAGGCAGCCTTTTTACCCCCAGCTCTCATTATACAGGGCTGTGGATGGACTGTTTCATAGATTTCTTATATTATTTTATATTATTGGCCATTTGTGATGATGATGATGATGATGTTGAAATTAAATAATAAACACAACTCTGCTGGCTGCTGTTATTCGTTCTAATCAACCTGTTAACCAGTGAATGGATTTGTAATTGATAGAGCTGAGATTTGATCCAATTTTCTGGACTGTTGTCAGTTATTTTTTATTATTATTTTAAAAAGTTATTTAACAAACAAAAACAAGATTTATCATATTACGTAACACAACATTACAACCTGTCTGTCATGAACACGTCGTGTTTGAATGTGTGTGTGTGTGTGTGTGTGTGTGAGATGTGCATTTCCACCTGCAACATGAAAATCAAAATTATTTTGATGTGTGAAAAATTAATCTCAACTCTGTGGAGTAAAATTAAATAAAACATGACATACTCAGAAATGAAAGACTGTGTGTGTGTATATATATGTATATATATATATGTATGTATATATGTATATATATAGTGGTATATATGGAGTATGTATATAGTGGTGTATATATATATATATATATATATATATATGTGTATATATATATATATATATGTGTATATATATATATATATGTATGTATATATATATATATATATATATATGTATATATATGTATATATATATATATATATGTATATATACACCTCCATCATCATCTGGTCCGCCCCTCATCCTCTCCAAGACCTTGCTGCAGTGTGTGGTCCACTCTGCTAGATCTGTATGCTGCCAGAGCACAGGGGACAGCTGACAAGAACTTGACTGACCCCACCCACCTCAGCAGTTACCTCTCTGCTGGGGTGCCATAACACGCAGCTTCCTATAATGAAGCTGCCCAGCTCAGACTCACTCACAAACTCACCCAGGCACAGTCCCCCATGCTCCATGGCAATCCCCCAGACACACAACCACCATGATAAGATTATAAAGCCAGTGCTTAAGTATCCTAAGACAGCAGTTCCTTAAATGGCCTCTAGATGCTGGTTCCCACTTCACTCTCACTTCAATCCAGAATTGCAAAGTCATTTTTTTCATAAAGATGCTAAGAGCTTAATAGCTAATTTCACCTCTAAGGTGGTGATCTACATCTACACAGTTTTTTTGTTTTACTAATTTTGCCAGAAAGACCTCTTCTCATGACTATTTACAGTAGGTGTATGTACTGTTGACATCCCCCTCACACTGGAAAGCACACACCTTTATTATAGTACATAGAGTTTGAAGACCCCACATAATTCACAGCATAGCTTCAACTTGACTTGTGTCATCAGTGGGCAGGGAGGCTGGGGGGTCGGACTCAACATCAGGTCAGCACAGGTCAGTCTGTATTTAACAACATAAATCACATACCCCCCACCCACCCACACACACACACCACCACCACCACCACTTTCTTTATTGTGCATATGTTCAAATACAGAGGTACAAACAGATACATAGACAATAGAAAACAAAAAAGCAGACAAAACCAAACAAATAAAAATGGCATTTACATTTTATAATGCCAGAGTTTGTGACGTATGCAGCCTACAATATTCATTTAATAACTAAAAGGCCTTAATAGCTTTATTTGTTTTTAACATTAGATAAGATGGTTCTATGTTGTTTAAATTAATTAACAAAGTGCAGGAAGGTTGGCTTGGTTCCTGACCATTTTTCTTATAAATATGGAATTTTCCAAAGATAATAAATTGTTGTTTGATATACAGCATGTTATTTTCAATTTTATCTTGACTATAATATAGCATTACATGCAAACATATTTATTTCAACATTCATCTTTCTTATAGAAAGTTGGTTTCATCATTCTAGAACATTCTTGCATATATACAGTGAAAAAAAATGATGGGAAATACTCTCTTTTTCTAGTCCACAGAAATCACACTTATAATCAATATCTAGTTAGAATTTTTCTAACACAAGTTTTACTGGGCAAATTCTATGTAATATCTTGAAAGGTATTTCCTTAAGCTTGTTGTTGATCTAGTGTTTATCACAAATTGTCCATGCTTTCTCCCACTGTATATTATTGAATACCAAGACCAAGACCTGACCAAAAACACCTAGATGAAGGAACAGTAACATAACTGTGTTCCTAATATTTTTGTTAGAACACTTCTCTTTCAATATACGAGTTCCACCTATTTATACGAGTTCTATGGTTCCACCAATCTAAATCTTTTCCACTCAATCTTCAAAATTAAAAGGTAGATCTACAGCACCAGAGTTTCGTAGAAGTATAAGGACACTTTCTGGTATAGCATCGAAAACAATGAACATAAATCGCATGATACACGCTACAGTAGCTACCACGACAAGCTTATTACAAAATAAATACATACAGTTACTATTAATAGCCTGTTGTTCTATGTTGAAATGTGTTAAGTGTTAAAATATAAATACGTTTTTTCGCTTCGGTTTAAGTGATAGTGTGATATTTTACACCGGATTGCAACAAAGTTCGTGCAAATAAAATTTGATACGCAATTTAGATTTTTGTGTTAACGCTTTTATTGTGAATAATTGGAGGCGGAAATGTTTTGTTGTTGCTGCTGGAGGAACACGGGTGACTTGACCGTGGTTCTCGGGTGCAGCAGCGTGGGCTAATTGGATGAGAGGATGCAGTGGGAGAGGGGAATGAGCGAACCGCTGGATGTTGGGATTTAACAGAGACACCTGCTCCGTTTCACACCGGTATACACTGGGTGCTGCAGGATCTACCGTCCGGCCTGCCTGCCGTTTTTTGACGCTCCACCTGATGTTCCGCTGCTCGTCGCATGATCCCCTTCTGTTTCCATCGGTGCTTCTGTTCGGAGGATGCGACGGGCCCGCGGTGCTCTGCGCACTGTGGGGACATCCATCAGCCGCTGTTCTGCTTTCAGAACCTAGAGCTTCATCTTCAACACCGAAAATAAATCTGAATAATTAGCATCATATCAGCAAGAAGGAATAAGAAGGCGTCGTGCAGGGCAGACATCACTGTCTTCTCCATCCTTCCTCAACGAGGTATGAAACAACAACAAAACGTCGTTGGAATTATTCCTCCTTATCTGTTTGTATAGAAACAGCTGGGACGTTGTTGTTCTGCTGAACGTTTTTCTCCACCGAGGTCATGTAAGCACCGATGGGCATGTGCAGTGCTGGATCAGATATTGTTTACTGTTATTGTGTGTTGTGGGCTCAGTCTGTCAAGGTGGCCTGCAGCCTGCAGCTGGATATTCAGCGTTCAGGATTACATGTGTTGCGACTACAGTAACTGCATTACTACCTGAGATCAAACGGCACATGGCTCTATTGTAGCCTACTGTATGTCCATATCAGTCAATGACTGCTGCTTTTAACATATTCTACCTGCACCTAGCCTTTAAAGGGCCCTAACTTGAAGTGGATTTTTAAACACTTGAAGAAACTGTGAATGAATGCCAAAACAGAAACAGTATAAAAACATAGGATAATATTACATAAGTAAATGTCGAAATCATGACAAAAATGAGCCGTTGATCAATACGTCACAGAGTTGATGATATTTGTAATAATTGCATCAGTTTACTCCAAATTTTAAAAGAAATTGAAACTAAATACTCAACACTCAATGGCCACTTTATTAGGTACACCTGTACAATCTATTACATTTCAGTACAACAGCTCTGCCATAAATTCTACCCAAAGTTTATAATTTTCAGTTTTTGCTGACATTGTCCGAAAGGTGTAAATTCAATTATATGTTCATTTTTGAGGTCATAGTTAAATGTGGTGGTGGGCTACATTATATTTAGAGGTGTTTCTAATTTTTTGTCCTCCCTATTTCCATACATATGAGGGGGGCAGAATATTAGAAACACCACTCAATATAATGCAGTCCTGTCAACAATGCCACTAACTATAACCTCAATGCTAAAATATATATTTACCTCTTAGGTAAATTGTGGTGGAAATTGTGTATTTCCTTTGGAGAAGTGAGCAAACAAAATGAAGATCCAACAACCCGTTGTCTTTTGTATATTTAATTAAGAAAAGAATGAAACAATCAGAAATGAGAATAAAAGAGATAAATAAAAGGGGGGTGCAGGCGAGCACACAGAGCCAATCCTTTTCAGCTGAAGGTCAGAGATCATACACTAGGATGCATATGAAACGTCTGACCAAGAAGGAAAGATGCTGTCACATACTTATAACCTCACAATCCACAGACAGACATATCAGAGTACAGAATCACCTCTAACAAACATAGTCTGTCTCCAGCTAGGTTTTCCTACCCAAGGCTGGACACCCAGGGCAGACTGTTCCCCAGACTGCAGCTGTCTCTCCCCCTGATTACAAACAATCTGTCCTCCTGCTGAAACCAACCAGATACCAATGTACCTAAAACAGAAATTATCTAAGTGTACAGAATTAAGACTGATTAATAGGAAAACAAGTTATCACACTAAATATATATATAGTACATAAAGAGAGAAATTTAATTACACTAAACACATCTAGTAAGAAAGGAAAAGAGAACTAAACATATCTAGTAAGAAAGAGAAATTTTGCCCTTACATAAATATATATATATATATATATATATATATATATATAAAGTGGTCACTGAGTGTATTTAACATACAGATAAATTATCAAAATAAGAAAAATAAAATGAATACAAATAAAGTAAGAATAAAATAAGTAATAAAATAATCATAATTCATTTTCCTAATTTTTGCCCATGCTTGAGGCTGGCTTTGTATTCTAAATCTTTATTTTTTGCATTTTCTTGTGAATTACAGACTACATCATCCTCATATTTCAGTTTTCTTATATTTATAATATATATTCTATTTTCAAATAATATTCTCAATTTAGACCTTTCTTCTGCTGTTGTTGTAATTAAGGGATGTTGTAGTGCTGAAATGTTTGATGGCATTTCATATTCCACTTGCTCAACTAGCTTTATGTTATTTTCGTAGGCTGTATCCTGTTAGGATTTACTGCTGCACTTACCATTGAGGTTTTAGCTCATGTCAGATATAATAATATAAGTAAAATAATTAAGTAATCAAATGTTTAAGTTTAAGTACTCATTTTAATCAAATAATCATAATAACAGTGACTATAAAGAAATGTTTCTCAGGCAAACAGCAGCAGAACACTTCACTGAGTGATGCTGTACAGGCATCCAGCTCCAAGAGAAAAAAAGAAAATAGTATAGAGGAACAAATCTAAAAAAAAAGGCTTTAGTTTTTGAGATACCCATACCTGAGGAAGAACAAAGCACAACCAGGTTTTTTAACTTAATATGTCTAATTTTTGAAACGGATGGTTGTATAAAAATACTCTACTGCAAGTTAGTTTATTTGGTTTGGTCCCCAAAACTGAAAATAATGAAAATTTAGGCTTCTCCCAAAGGGACAGCGCCTGCCTTATCACATGTACTGTACCTCTGGAATAATGATCAGCATGTCACCAGATTTGTACTGGATGTTCACAGACAGGTATTACATACAATAAAGCAAAGATTTGTCCATCTTTGAAATGTATACACTTAAACACACATGAATTACAGGCGGAAATTGAATAGAAAATTAAAAATCCAAAAGGTATGTATATGTCATGTATATGTCATTATTAAAGTAAGGAGACCAATCACCAAAAAATGTCATTTATATGTACCAAAGACTGTTTGGTCTTTGAGATGACAAGAGCCTGGACCAGAACCTGCGCTGCCTCCAGGGTGAGGAACAGACGTATCCTCCTTATGTTGTGAAGTATAAATCTGCAGGAGTGGGTTGTCGCAGCGATGTTGGCAGCGAAGGACAGCTGGTCATCCATTGTCACACCCAGATTCCTTGCAGTCTGAGGTGGGGACACAACAGAGTTCTGAGTGGTAATAGATGAAAGATTCCTTCTCTGGAAGGAAGAGCAGTTCAGTCCTGGCGAGGTTGAGCTTCAGGTGGTGTGCAGATGTCAGCCAGACACGCAGAGATTCGTGCTGCCACCTGGATTTCAGACCGTATTAGTTGAGTGTCATCTACATAGCTGTGGTAGAAAAAGCCATGTGAGTGGATAACAGAACCAAGTAACTTGGTGTAAAGAGAAAAGAGGAGGGGACCCAGAACAGAACCCTGAGGGACCACAGTAGTGAGTAGTGTGAACATGGAGAGATCACAGCCTGAGACTCCCAGGTCTTGGAGGGTGGAGAGGAGGATCTGGTGGTTCACTGTGTCACACGCTGCTGAAAGGTCCAGCAGGATGATGACAGAGGAGAGGGAGGCTGCTCTACCAGTGTGAAGTTTCTCTGTGACGGCAAGGAGGGCAGTCTCCTTGAACCTAGACTGGTGGGGGTTGAGAATGTTCTGGTGGAGATATGCAGAAAGTTGAGTGAAGACAGCACACTCAAGTGTTTAAGAAAGAAATGGAAGAAGAGCAGTTTTTGCCAACATGTGCCTGTGGGTTCACTGACTAACCTGTTCTGGGAGATCTGTAATTAATCTTTAAGTGTTTTTTCTAAGCATTAACAAATTGACAACATGTAGTTGTCAGGCTATGTTTTTGTAGGAGGTGTTATGGAAATTGATGTGTTAAAATGTTCATGTACTTGTAAGAGGGACTGGCTGTTTCCCCTCTGAGCTGTTACACTAATACTTGCTTTCATGATTGCATGCACAATGTTTTCTTTGGATTGGCCACTCTGCTTGTTGTTTGGACCCAGTCAGTCAAAAAGCTGAGCTCAGTTGTTAATGCAGTGTTGATCATGACTGACCTGTGTGTTGGCTGTTCTCTCCTCATCCTCAGTCCTGTCTGTTGGTGTGATGGCTGTGTTGTTGGTGCTTCTTCTCTCCGTGCTCCTCCTGTCCCTCCACACTCCTAGTCGAGCATCTCCTTCCTGCCCTGTGAGCTGTCGCTGCTACAGTCTCACTGTGGAGTGTGGCTCTACCGGCCTGAGGGACATCCCCAAACATATTCCTCCATCCACACAGGTAGGTTCATTGCACTGAACATCAATCTTAACTGATACCAAAATTAAAGAACAAATGACATACAGTTCACCATAAGGCCGTTTTCACACAGAATCAGGCGTTGCGGCGATTCGCCGCAGGGTTGTGAGGCGGTGTGGGAGTGTCTGATACTAACCAGCAATCCCAGCTTGAAGACCGATATAAGCCAAGCCACTGCAGGGTGATTACATCTTTGCACTCCCTCATGGCAGGGTTGAACAGCTGATGTACAGTAATCACAAAGCCGATCGATCAAGCGCTCTTCCATCTTCACAGCTGCTCGGTAAACAGTGGAATATTAAGGTAAACAGCTAATGCTACAATGCTACACGTAAACAAAGTTCTTCTTCACCTGGGCGTCTGACGGTCTGATCGCTGGCATGATTGGCTGCCGCAGCATGACGTCGGGTTGCGTTTCTCCAAAAGTTGACTCTGTTTTAACTTTTCGCTGCAGGCCACTGTGTTTTTTTGCAGCACCCCCTGCAGCCTGAACACAGTACCCTGGTTCAAATGAATGGGAAAATCTGTGTTTTCGCTGCAGCGCCTGATTCTATGTGAATACGGCCTAAGTCATAGTTCTTTGAAACATTCACTAGTACTGACCAAAACTCTCCCTTTGTCCCTCTTCATCTTGTTTTCTCTCCATCCAGACCATCTTCCTCCAGGACAATGTGATTGGTCAGATCCATCGACAGGACTTCACTCTGCTGAGGCACCTGCACTACTTGTACCTGCAGGTAACGAACACACACATACATACAGGGTTGGGCATAAAGAATTGGTCCTGAATTTGAACCAGGGATTGGTTCATTTGTTATCAATTCCTCAGTGAAAAGTTTGGACCTGCTGAGCTTTTGTCTACAATCACCAGTTATACCATGTATGCATTTGTATATTATATGTATTGTATATTTTGTGCTTATGAGTGTGGTTAAGCTTTATGGTAGTGATGCTACTGCCCCAAAAACGTTTTACAGTAATGCAAGAGAGGAAGTATTTCATGCAGCAGGTACAGATTAAGAATGCAGCATGGTTGATGTCTCAAATGCCCCAGAATCAGCTAAGACTAGGGTGTAATAATATTTAGCATATATTGTTAAAAATATTTCTATATTTTTCTTTATAAAATACAAAATCTCAAAATACATTGTAATTTATGACAAAAGACTGTTTATGATGGCCTAAATCTTCTAGTAATAAAGATGTTTTCTGCCCTGAAAATATATATATATATGTATTTCTTACTCAAATAACATCAGAAGAATTGAATACAGGATTTTGTTAAGAGAATGACATTGTAACTTTATAAAAACATGTTTTGACCCAAAAATGTTATGATTTTGAGAAAATGCAATTTTACAAAAATAAGACCCCACACTGAAAGAATAAAGAAAAATATAAAAAACAAAAATACATATGCTTACTTACATAAGCAATCCTCATTTAATGGAATCTTAACATATCTTAACATCTTGTCTAGTCTCATACAAATTAATACTAACACAGGAAAACAAAAACATATTGTTTTGATTTTTGCAGTATTCCTAGTTTGAATGGACCAGCAGCTGTACTCTATGCTGGTCCAAGTTTGAGGCTACCAGTCATTTCTGCAATGGTCTCACAATGGTCTCATTTTGTTTATGGTGACCATGGTTTGACACTGACATAGTGTAATGTAATACCTTTAAAAAAATAACTCTACTGATTTAGCATTGCATTATTAACATTGTCAGACAAATGATGGATTAAAAAAAGGATCAAAATAGATGGAGCAGAACCAGAGATGTTATCTTTATTATTTTTTCTTGTCAAAACCTGGCACTTACATTATCCACAATGCAACTCGACCCCAGACAGTCGGAAATTCAGGTGTGTTATGCTAGTAGTGGCTAATGTAGTCTCAAAGGCGCTAACCTCAAGCATAGATGAGGAGCAGGTTACAGAGGTCCTCCCCAGATTTTTTCATTTTCAAGCTTGTAGTCTTCAGCCCCTACCAATGCTGACTCAAGTGACATCACTTGAGGACATTTATAACAGATTTCACACAGCCTTTAAGTAGAAACCAGAATCACTGGTATCTGCAGTATGTGATGTTTAGATGGACAGACAGACAAATCCCTCTCCATATTTCACTGTGGGTGAAAAATAAATTCTAACCAAGATGGAACCAAGTCAGATGTCTGTTCTAGCAAGAAAGGGTCAAAACAGATGAAACAGCACCAAAGCAGTAAAGGCACTTTACTTGACTTGTTTGGTCACCTTGGTTGCTTGGTCCTCCTTCTCCAGAACAACACCATCTCAGCAGTGGAGCCTGGCTCTTTCCAGAACCAGGGTCAGTTGTTGGAGCTGGCTCTGAATGGGAACCGGATCCACCTGGTGACAGCTGACATGTTTCAGGGACTCGAACATCTCCGCATCCTTTATCTGGCAGGAAATGACATCACACGCCTGCTGGACTACACCTTCCGTGGCTTACAGGTAAGGCATGTTAGAGCACTTGTTTAATGTCCATTACATTTCACTTTTACAAACAGATGGCTGGCTAGTTGACTCAGGACAGGCAAAATCAGGTCAGGCAGGTAGCAGGCTAGCTGGCTCAGGACAGGAATACTGCAGGCTCACAAACCTGAGCCTAATCGACTGAAGTGCAGGCTGGTTGCAAGCATGCTGGAAGCTAGCAGACTGGAGGCCAGCTGCTGTAGCTTGGGAACTGGTGACTGCTGCAGTTCGGGAACTGGTGACTTCTGCACAGGTACAGTAGGCAGCTGCAGCTCGGGAACAGTGGATTGCTGCAGCACAGGTACAGGGAACTGCTGCAACATAGGAACTAGTGATTGCTGCAACATGGGAACTGGTGATTGCTGCAGCTCAGGAACAGGGGGTTGCCGACTAGACTAAAGGCTAGCTGCTGCAGCTTAGGAACTGGTGACTTCTGCACAGGTACAGCTTCAGCTCAGGAACAGGGGACCGCTGGAGCTCAGCAGGAACCGGTGTCGGCCGGGTCACCAACTCGGGAGCAGGAGATCCCCGGCTCCTCCTGTCCACATGTTTTTGGCAAGACAAAAGGGTCAAACCATAAGAAAAAACAAACAGCTAGAGCAGCTTTACAGGACTGTTGAGTGCACAGACTGGCACATGATCAGAGATGCCGCCACCCAGGAGAACCACATCAATATTGAGGTATATACAGTACATCTTCAGTGACATCATACATAGCAAATGTGTTGATGATGTGATGATCACAAGACAATAAAATCATTCACCAACTAGAAAGCCTGGATGAATGGAGAGGTAAGGGCCCTGTCCAGAGCCAAAAAATGCTGCCTTTCGGTCAGGTGACAAGGAAACATACAGCACCGCCAGAGTGAGACTGAAAGCTGGCATCAAGGAGGCAAAGAGGAGGCATCAGGAGAGACTGGAGAGTGACCTCAACACCAACAACACTAAAGATAAGTGGCAGGCGATCCAGACCATCACAGGCTACAAAAGCAGGAGCGCCCCCATCATGTGTGATGCCTCACTGCCAGATGCTCGCTTTGATCTTCTCAACAAAGAGTCAGCTGTCAAGTCTACTTCCCCTCAAGAGGAATGTGAGTAAAACTGCTGGGCCTGATAACATCCATCGCTGTGTACTAAGAAAGACAACATGTCAGCCAGCCTGGACTCTCACCAGTTTGCATTCAGAGCCAACAGATCTCCACTGCCCTCCACTCAGTCATCACACACCTTGAAATGAACAACACCTACATCAGAATGCTGTTTGTTGACTTCAGCTCAGCATTCAACACAATCACCCGCAAGAAACTGATATTGGACTTCACAAACAGACCTCAGACAGTTTGGATTGGTGGTCACACCTCCTCCACTGTGCTGAACACCAGAGCCCCCCAGGGCTGTGTGCTCAGCCCCCTCTTGTTCACGATATACACCCACGACTGCAACCCCAGACATGAAGAGAACTCTGTTGTGAAGTTTGCGGATGACACTACCATCATCAGCTGGACTTCAAAGAATGATAAGACTTCATATTGCGAGGAAATTCGCATGGAGCTGATCGCTGATTTTAGGAAAAAGGAGACAAAGACACACAGTCTACATCTGTGGAGCTGAGGTGGAGCAGGTGAACTGTTTTAGGTTCCTGGGAATCAGCATCACAGAGAACCTGTCATGGACATCACACATATCCACCCTGGTAAAGAAAGCTCAGAAACAATTGTATTTCTTAAGGAAACTTAAGATTCCTGTGCCAAGTTCTTGTTAACATTTACAGAGGAGCAATAGAAAGCATCCTGACTGGAAACATTACAAAGTGGCATGGGATGTGCATGGCCCTGGACAGGAGGGCTCTGCAGCAGGTGATTAAAACCGCCCAGAACATCATTGGTACCCATCTACCAAGCATCGGTTCATCATTTTGTATATATATACTGTATGTGTGTATATATGTATATACATAACTGTGTATCTTCCTTGTAAATATAATTTACTTTTCCTTTTTATTTCTTCGCTTAGTGCTACTTTTATATAGTTTGTTGTATTTTATGGCCTATTTTATTGTTATATATTTATTGCTATCTATTCTAATTTAAATTTGAATATCTGTTTATACATTTTCTGTGTGTGTAGCATTGAGGGGGCTACAATTGCATTTCACTGTGCAATCCTGTATTGTATAATGAAAATAAAACTGAACCTAAACCTGAACCTGAACCTAAACCTGAACCTGAATGTCTTTGCAGCGTCTGCAGGAGCTCCATTTGCAGCACAACAGTATAGAGATGTTAGCAGACCAGGCTCTAGTTGGTTTGACTTCTCTGGCTTTGCTGGACCTGAGCAGGAATAATCTTCACACCATTGGCCCTGCGTCCCTGCGACCTCTGGTCAGCCTGCAGGTGCTGCGCATCACAGGTGAGACTGGATTACTGACAACTGTCAAAACATTAGGGATGGTCCTGAGGAAAACTTGGTTACAGACAACTGACAGTCGTATTTGTCTTTTTTACTTTTCTTAAAACTGCAAATGACTGCATACATTGAGTTATAAGACAGCTACTCCTAAAGGAGTGGGTTACCATGGTAACCAAGATGTCCTATCAACTTAAGGGTTCAATTAAAGCAATGTTAATTTCCTGTAAACTGGACGAGGCGGGCAAACCCCTCTTGACTAAACACAAATTTTTACAAAAACGAATTTTATTGAATCAGTTTATTTCACATTCTTCCTGCAGTTATTCCTTAGGCAGTCAATACATTTCTCTCTCTTTCTATGGTTACTCCCAAACCTTTAATCCAGTCAGTGCAGTTTCCTTGTTTTCCGGAGGTCAGTCCAAATCCATTTATAACCCTCCTGCCAAATACATATACAATCCTTATATACCTAATATATATACCTTATTTACTCTTCACAAAACATTGTCTTTCAGTACACTGAAATGTCATCTTCCTAGCACCACCACCAATGGCTAGGACCTCCACTGGCTCAGCATCAAGGGGTTCCAACCTAACCTCCTGTCCTCTGCTCTGCTGTAGACAACCCATGGCGCTGTGACTGTGCTCTCCACTGGCTGAGGAGCTGGATTGATGAGGAGGGCCAGCGGCTGCTCAGCTCTGCAGAACGTCGGCTGGTCTGCACTGAGCCACCGCGCCTCTCCCACCTCAGCCTGGTGGAGGTCCCCCTCAATAGCCTGGTGTGTATCCCTCCACTGGTGCAGCTGGAGCCCAGGAGGCTAGCTGTGCGCCTGGGAGAGAGTCTCAGGGTGTCCTGCCATGCCTCTGGTTACCCCCGGCCACAGGTAGGGATACTTAAAGTGAATAAGTATAACTTTCAGCAGTTTCCATGACACTGGTTTGTTTAAGCATTTATAGTACACATAGCACACATAGTTTAGCATCACCTGCAGATTACTCACTCACATGTGATCGGTGTCACAGAATTTTCATTCTGATGCCAATAAAAGGTCTAAGTGTGCACAGATCATTTAATATATATATATATATATATATATATACACATGTCCAAGTGTGTGGAAATGTACTGGAGGCTCGAACAGAGTTCTGTCTAACAAAATCGCCCATTAGATGTTCAGTTGGGTCTGGTGATCTGGTGACTGTTAGGGTCATAGCATTCTTGGAAAGCGTAACGGGAAATACTGTATGTAGATACCCAGATATTTTAAAAATGTGTCCATATAGAGGTTAAATTGATTACTTTTTTGATATAAGCGGGTGTTAGTTTGTCACTTGTAGTGGTATTAATGCATGGACTTTTAAACCACAAAACATTAACCATCCACAACAGAATTCAACATTTCTCGGTCTCATGAAATGCTGAATAGAGTCGGTCTAGACCTGCTCTATATGAAAAAGTGCCCTGAGATAACTTTGTTATGATATGGCGCTATATAAATAAAACTGAATAGAATTGAATTGAATAGATCAGACTCAAGTGACAGGTTATGCGAGCAGGGCCGAGAGGGCTTTCTGGGTGTTTCTTTGCTAAGCTGGTGCTCACCTCTCCATCCTGATCTGTATCCTGATCTTGCTGCTACTGGGTCATATTTAAAAGAGACTTGACAGTACGTTTCATTTCTACACTGATGATGCACAGCTGTATGTCCCCCAAAGACCTCATGACACCACAAATGTAGCCCAAATCTTTCAAAGATTAAGATTTTTTACAACTATCTGACAGTCCTAGATCCATTGGCACTTAAATCCTCATTTAATGAGTAATCCCTAGTTTAAAGAAGTCATTACTACAGAACTGGGCTTCTTTTTTATGGTAATTTTATTTTTATTTATTTATTTTGATGGAAAAAGCCAGAGATAAACTCTTCAGTTTCATGGAAAACAGCAAAGAGTTATCTTAGAGGGAGTATTATTTTATACAGAAGAGAAAAAAAAACATCTTGAAATCTTCAAATTATATATTAAGAGAATTATGAGGGGATTTTACCAAAATCTATACTCATCTGAATGTTACTCTTCTGAGGAAGTAAGGGGTGCCTTCTTTGATAAATTAGCGCTCCCTTGCCTCACAGAGGAACCAGATGAAAAGATATGTGGGCCATTTACAGAAACAGAAGTTTTGGAGGACATTAAAACATTAAAGGGGGGAAAAGCCTCTGGGCCTGATGGGTTCAGTGCATAATTTTAAACGACATTCAGCAAAATCATAGTTGGGCCACTGACACATATGTACCGGTACTGTTTTGATACCGGTCAGTTACCCCAATCACACAACTTGGCCAATATATCCCTCATTCTAAAGAAGGGCAAACCACCACATGAATGAGGCTCATACTGCCATATTAGCCTAATACTTTCTAAGGAACTTTCAGGGAGATTGGAGGGTCTTTTACCGAGCCTTATGGATTTATTCAGAATCACCTCTTGGCATCCATCTGAAAGTGATTCAGTATACAAATCAATATGGTGTTAAGACCCTTGCTGTGTCGTTGGATGCTGAGAAGGCTTTCAGTAGGGTGGAATGGTGTTATTTGTTCCATGTCTTGAGGAGATTTGGCCTAGGGAGTAACTTCCTCAGGTGGATACAAACTATTTATAATTCACCAGTGGCTAGCATCATTACAAACAGCCTCAGCTCTGAACCCTTTTCACTGGCCAGAGGTACCAGGTAAGGCTGCCCCCTTAATCTGCTACTGTCCACGATTACGCTGGGATCCCTTCAGTAGCCATTAGACTTCATAGGGACATTAAGGGAGTCTCAGTAGGGTGCACTATGCATAAAATTGATCTTTATGCAGACAATATTCCTCCTCTTTCTAAACTTACCAAGAACTCAAGTGGTTTCTCTGATTTCCCTCCAGACTGTCCCCTTCTGCTCCTGTATCTGTGCGTAAGTGCAGTCATACAGCTTGACATTTTTTTACTTAAAACATTTTGAATGCAATCAAAGACAAATCTGCCTCTCTTCCTCTACATTCACCACTTTCCCTTGAGTTTTGTATGAGCTCATGCTGTGTCTAAATGTTGCTTTGCATTGTACTCAAGGGCAGTTTTCACATCATTCTCTTTGGAGTGATCTGAAGCAAAGAGTGACAAATTGAGACTTTGGAGAGCTCCACACACTCTGCTCAGGTTTTTGTCCAGACTGAAATTTCACTGCATAACCGAACTTAATAAAGATTTAGGCTGCCTTTCAATGGTTTTTATGGTTGGGAGGTTTTTGACAGTGATACCATATACTGTATATATATATATATAGGATTTGTTACAAAACAGTAGCCTTAAATTGTTGATGATGATGATGATGATGATCAGTTCTTCAGCAGAACAGTGAGCTTAAACATGATCAAATCTCTTGTCAAGTTTAGGATAGAGCAAAAGGTGAAACATAGTCTAATATAACCAGAGACCCATGAGGATGTCCTAATAAAGTGCTAGAATTATGTTTTTTCAAATTTTGTAAAACCCTGCCAAATCAAACAAGTGTAAGCTGTAACTTGCTGCTGCACCACCTGAATTTCCCCCACAGGGGATAAATAAAGTTTTATCTTATCTTAATTACGACAAAGAGTGGGCACAACAAACACAGCTACCTGATGCCCTTTTGTTACTCTTTCTCCGTATTCCAACAATCCCACACAATGCTCTCGTCCTTTGTGACCACTAAGTCAGTGGCTCAGGTTTACGATCCTAACTGTGTCCTTTTGTGAGTAATGGCAAATGGTTGCATGTGTTATAATGTGGTCAGCAGGGCCAAGTTACACTGTACTGACATCTATTTGATTACTTTTAGAGTGTTTTACTTGCAAAAAAAGTATTAATATCTAATAATGAAAGAAAAAAAAAGAAAAACAAGAAAGCAATATTTTGTTGAGACAATGGGCTGCTGAGCACAGTCACGTAGAAGGCCCCCAATAGCAGCTGCAAAAGAAAAAATATATAATTAAAATTAATATTGGATAGGATTCACAACTTTTTACTGATCCCTTTGACTTTGCAACAAGACATGTTCATACACACACTTGCTTAAAGCATAGGTTCACAATTTAAAAAGTTAAAAATACATTTCAAAGTTCATCTGAAGTCAATATGAGGCTTCAGGTGTTTGAGTTAGACAAATTAAGTGGGAATCTTTCAAAGTTTCAAAAGTCTTTTTAGAATGAAATTCACTCTTTGTGTTACTATCCCTCCACTGCAGCTCAGCAAGGAAACACTGTCCGGGGAAACATAAGAGAACATTTTGTACTAGAAGGACTGTAACTGTGAGAGATATCCACTTGATTTGACTGACGCAGACTGCTGAGGCCTCATATTAACTTTATATAAACCTTTGAATACATTTTTAACAGAACGAGGGCTGCAGATTTTGTCTCTCACAACTTACATTGGAAGTGCATTATTGAAGGATCTTTTAATGGTCAGTATGAACAGGAGGAATGATTACAGCAAGCAGAAACTGTTTCAGTGTTCAAATGGGCACCTGACCATTGTTTTAGAACAGACTTGAAACATTGTGAACCTATGCTTTAAGAGCCTCCTGACCCTTGGGGCCCTGGGCCTGTGCTGACAGACACCACGGTGGACTGTTCAATTCAGGATGATAGCAGATGTTACATGAGTCAGATTTTTTGATTATTTATGTGATGATAGCCTTCTTAGCAAGACCATTGATCATGAAACGTTGAATACCTTTGCAGGTGACCTGGAGGAAGGCGTCCCAGGGTAAAGTGGTGCTTTCTCCCAGAGGCTTGGTTCAGGAGCTGGGTGCTGGAGGAGGTGGAGTGGGCGGAGCAGAGGAGCCCTCAGAGGAAGGCAGAGTCACTCTGCAGAAGACTGACGGCGAGCGCTTTGACCCCGACACCGGCAGTGGCATGCTCTTTCTCAGTAATGTGACTGTGGCTCACGCAGGTTTCTATGAATGTGAAGCTTGGAATGCAGGGGGCGTGGCCAGGGTGACCTTTCAGCTTGCCATCAACTCATCCACTTCCTCCTCCTCCTCTTCCTCCTCCATCTGGGCCTCATGGTCCCAGGTGTCCTCGCCATACTCCCCTGCCTGGCCACGGCTGAGGAGCCACGGTCCTGCTTTGGGCTCAGATGTGAGCCGGGAGCCCCTGTACGCTCTGGGCAGCATGGCCTTCAGCGCTCTGGGAGCTGCCACTCAGACTGCCATCGCTGTGGGCATCTCCCTGCTGGCTCTGACCGCTCTGCTGCTGGTCGCCATGATCTACAGCCGACATCACCAACGAGACAAGGGAGCTGATGGAGCTGAGAAGGTGTGCGTCTGTTTGTCTGTACAAGAGTAAATGGCACATTTTTGAAATTAGTAACAAAAAATGTTTTTATGTCCAACCTGATAAGTGAGGGTAACTGCTTGGGGTAGATATTTTACTCTATATACACAGTTGTTTTTTGACACATTCCATGGATCACAGCAGTTTAGTCACAGCGGGCATAGCCTCCTTAACTCTAAACATTTTCTTTGGAACTGATGTATTAACTATGACCTGACAATAAACTGCTGTTAGGAGGAGTCTCTAAAATGAAGAAATAAACTTACAGATTTCAAAGAACAATAGTAAAATGGACCCTTTAGTAACATCTAATGACAGCCAGTGCAAACTACAACAGTATCAGCCCGTGTATGGCTGAGTTCACAAGTCCACCATACAGACTTGCAGACTAGTAAGTAAGTAAGAAAATAAAACTTTAATCAGCACTTTTCAAAAGCAGGGTTATAAAGTGCTTCAGTTACAAGAGAAAAAAGAGGCAATAATAAGTATTTGAATAAATATTTAAATCAAAGACATGCAAGAATTAAAGACTGATTAAGAACAAATCAGGGCGAGGAAGCATCCGTAAAATGCCTTTGAGAATAAACAGGTCTTGTGATGTAAAACACTCAGCAGAGTTGCTGACATGACCCCCAGAGGGAGGCTGCTCCATAACCTGGAGCCAGGACAGCAAAAGCTCAGTCACCACGAGGCTTTGAGTGAGGCACAACCTGGAGTTCTTGCTTTGAAGACCTGAGAGGCCTGATGGACCTGTATGGGATCTGCAGCTCACTTGAGGAGTGTAAGGGCTTAAAAGGAAGGAGTAAAACTTCAAAGATCTTACTGGGACAATGACACAAACTTCAGTTACATTGTGATTTAAGTGCAGGAAGCTATGAGACATCCAGGCACTGAGTTCATTTTAGCCAAATGTCAAAGTTTGGATGGATGGATCAGCGATAAGAACGATAAGAACCAAAGAACCAAACTAAAGGGAGCATGTAAAAAAAAATAATAGACATATTAGTGAAGCACTATCAGAAACCTTTTTAGCAATGGATACAAAGACGTTATGATTAGATACATTTGAAGAATACCATTCGAGAGTACTTGAAGCCCTCGTGAACTTCTTTCCAAGGCTGCCAGGGAATAACATATGCAGCGAGACAGGATTCAAGACCAGTTCTAAAATCTTGACCCTGTAATCTATCTTTAAGTATTTTTCTGAACCAGAATCAGCTTTAATGGCCACGTACAGTATATGTTTAAGCATACAAAGACTTGTGCCAAATTCTTATATGAAGATACACACAGACATACAGCTAAAACAGACAGTACAGTGACTATATACAGATCAAATTGTTTGTATGGATAGTGACATAAGTTACTTTATTGACATATTACATAAACTTATTACCTACAAAACTCCTCATATTTTTCCGACATCTTACCTCCACTGATTACGCTGAAAATTCAGTACAGTTGTAAAATATTAAAACCTGTTATTTTCCATGATATTGTAAATTGCTGTACCCCAAAAGTGATGAGTGAATTTTAATCTGCAGGAGGAGAGCATCCTGTATGTGAATGACTACTCTGACGGCCCCACCACCTTTGCCCAGCTGGAGGAGTACCGTGACGAGCGCGGCCATGAGATGTACGTCCTCAACAGGGCCAAGCCTGTGCTGCCTCCTGCTCCTCCCACAGCTGTCTCCACCACTAGCCTGGGTTGCCCCGCTCCATCTGACACCTCCAGCCACACCCTCTCCTCAGGGCCAGGCCAGACCATGAGTCCCACTCTGGTCCCCAACAAACAGCAGCAACAGCAGCAGCCGGAGGGCGACATACGGACCATGAGGAGAATGGCGGGGGAGGGAGGGGAGGCCGAGCCTGTGATCACATCAGAGGCTGAAGGGATGTTTCTTAATCACACAGGCCTGTTCATGGACTCTCAGATCGCCTACGAGATCCACTGCTGAAGGGGGGAGAGAATCCACTCCAGCACAAAGAGTTTGTGTGTGTGAGACGGCGGTTTACAGCAAAGCCGTCACATCTTATCTGAAGAAAGACTCATCCACACTTATTGGAGAAGGTTTACATACCAGGAAGACCTCACAATCTGCTTTATTAAATCAGTAGCACTGAGACTTTTCAGTGGACATACTGTGACCTTGCACGCCAAAACATCAGTGGTGAGTAGGCTGGTGGGTAGATTGCCATTCAAATGCCCTACACTCAAAAACAATTTTAACTGGACTCAGGTATATACTGAGCTGCACACAACTGACCTGTCCTGTACATGAACATCTGGGTCAGCATTTATCAGAACTACTTTCATACCAGAAACCTTCCACCGTCATTGCTGTACAAGAGTCCTCTCAAGAACTCAGACAAAGCTCATTGGTTACTTGCAGGGTGAGTATAATAAAAGGGGGATATCGTGGAATCTTTTAGTTCATGAGCATGTGGGACCCCTAGTGTGTTTTATAACAGTTGTTAATGTCTGGACATGTTTTAATTTAATCTCAGACTGTGCAGGCTGGCATCTGAAGGCAGTACAGTGAGGGTGGGACAGCAACAGCTGAATTTTGTAACTATTTGTTTAAAAGTGTGGGAACATGTTCATCATTACAGAGAAAGGACCTTAAAGGAAAATTCTGGTTATTTTCAGTCTGAGTCTTAATCTCCCATCATTTGTCATACTGATCAGTCTGATTAAAGTCCTGTCCAGTGAAACTCTGGGGTCTGTATCCTGAAGCGACTTCAATTTACTCTGGATCTCTTTGGGTTAGCTGGCTTCACTGAGCCTAACATTGGTGATCCAGGATAACTGCTATCATGAAGCTGGTTATCACATGGCTCAGGTAGCCCTGGGTTTAGCAGGTTCACATGAAAGAGATGGACTTCTTAATTAGAGGCCAATCACATGCAACATCAACAGATCAAGAGCAGAGGATTTAATATGAAATAACATGAAACTGTTAACAACACAGTGGGGAAATTAGGCTCTTGCGAAGACAGAAAGTAATATTCAGTGAGGTAAACAATATAGAATATAATCACACTACTGAAATAGAATGAGAAGCTATAAGTGAGGCCAGTATAAAGACTGTTAGTGTTTCTGTTGCCAAAGCAGAGAGAAAATCTGTGAGAATAAAGGCTTGAAAACTAGAAGAAAATGAATGCCTAATAAGGTCTATCTGACTGAACTGTTGCGCTTATAAATTATTGTGTGTGTGTGGATGATTTTTTCCAATAAAAATGCTGAAGTAGGCATATGTTTCATGCAAAATCACATCACATCATTGAGCCTAAAAAGATTTAATATTTATATTCTGAATGTCCCCCTTCTCTTAAGTACCTGTCACTTAATTGTACAATAAGGGCGCCTTTGTCCCTGTCAGGATCCTGGGGGAATGATGACTCAATTTTACTACCAATCTCATTGGTCAGTAGACAGGCTGCAGGTTTTCATCTGATTCGATGGACTTTTTCTCAATATATTTTGTTGAACAGGACAGTACAACAAAACTGATTATACTAATTGATTAAACTATGTGTATACACCAACAAAATATATGTTTTCATTGCCTTCTTGTTTTTAACATACTGTATCTAATTGAGGTGCCATGTTCAGACAGCTCATGACAAAAGTGTCCAAAGTTTGGATTGGAGTCAGTCCATTTCTTTTTTATGTATGTGAACTTTTCCCATTATTAAAACTAATTGTACAAAGAAAATAATATCTTTGTCCATCTCATTGTCTTCAAAACAAAGAAGGATATCTTTCTGGATCTTCCTCCTATAATAATATTTAAACCGGTTTAATAATAAATAATAAACTGGTTTAAGTTTAATATTTGTGCAGATTGGGGGGGGCTGCACCGACATGGCTCACCTGTACTGGTTTCCCTGAAGAGACATTTGTTCTTGTCTTGCTGTGTCAGGGTTTCAAAGCAAGCTGAACTCTCTACTTCCTCATACAAATGAACCCTGTAATATACAGTTTTGCACTTTTATCTCCCTGTACCTTTAAGGTATTAAAGTCATCTCATCTGTCTGTGTCAAGCAGGTGTGTACAAGGCAGCAAGGACAAGAACCCAAATGCAGACAACTGGGCAGACAGGAACAATGCAGTGATTTTAATTGTGAATGATGATACAGAAGCTTATAGGCAAGTCCAAACAGAGGTAACAGAGAATCTACAGGTTAACAGGAATGGGGCACAAAAAAGGTGCAGGCAGGCAGGCAGGTACAGATTGGGTTCGGGTTAAGGTGACTGGAAGGCAAAGGCATGAAGCAACATTGACGATCTGGCTAGGAGCAGGTGGAGATGGGCTGGTAGAAATACTGTGGAGGGTGGAGGTAATTGGGGAATGACAGGTGAGCAGGTGGATGTAGGCGTCAGATGACTGGGACCAGTGGGAAAGTCTGAGGGAGAGTTCCTAAGAAATGCATGGGCCTGGGGGAAGTGAGAAGTGGCTGGAGAGAGGGACAGAGGGGCAGACTGAGTAAGATAAAAACAACTGAGGCGGTTGTTGTGACAGTCTGACTGTGTATTGTGGCAACCCAGGGGACTTTGAGGAAAGATTCACAATAAAATAGGAGACTTGGAGACAGTTGACATGAAACATAAAGTGTACTTTAATAACGGGGGAGAGGGATGGGGGTCAAACTTGAACTGAAGATTCTTCTCTGTGGCCTTTTTTCAGGTAGTATATATTCTGTATCGGCTTGTTGCAGCTCTTCTTTGAAGCTATATGATGAACACTGAGTGAAACATTCAAACCATTCCTTCAAATGGACATATTTGCCCAAAATTCAGCATATATTTTGTGATCTCCATATTCTGTGTTTTTGGAAACTTTGGGACTATCCACTCGATTATCCACCAAATATGGTTCTGTGGGTTTGAACAATGTTTGACTGCACAGCATGGCTTTGTAATGACTAAGCAACTGCTTGTTAGAGGGTTAAAAAATAAGAAGAAGGTCTCACCCACTTTTATGATGCTCGGTGCCAAAAATGTGGCCTGAAATGACACGAAGCTTACAAACTCACTGACACATACAGTTGAACTGACGCTTGTGGTCTGCCACCCTGCCCCTGGAAGTGGGGGTGGGACTTAAAATAAATAAATCAATAATAATAATAATAATAACAATCACTTCTGCCATCATCACCTTAATAACTGTAATTGTCTAAGACTGAGAAGAAGTGGACATTGATTGATAAATGATGTTGCTGTCCTCAGATTCAAAGGCAGAGAATTCTATAATTTGGGTCCAGAAGTACAGAAAGCAACTTCACTGCACGTCTTTGTCTTTTTGGTACAGTGAGCAACGGAAAGTCTGTGGATCTGAGTTCTCATTCACAGGACACAATTGAACAGTCCATTTAGGTATGGTAAGTGCTGGTGACATTGGTGTTAGTGTCTTTTTACTATGGCTGCGACCTTTCCCTAACCTTAGCCAAGTAGTTGACAAAACATACTCACCTCAAGGTATGATGAAGATCATGTGATATGACTGAAAGCCCCCGAACAGCTACCACAGTAAATGAACGTTGAAGTGAGATTGTTTTGTCAAGACTGAACTTTGAACTCAACGTAACAAGCAGTTTTAGTAGCCTAAACTAAACCAAACCTTAACCATAGCGGTAGCAGATCAAAAACACATAGGTCATTTTGAAAGACACTGACAAATCACTTGTTTTGTGATTTAGGTATGAGGGCTTTTTTTTTTGACCTGCTGACAACTGCACCTATGTGTTGAGGTCAATGTTCATATTAGCTAATCCACAAAGACACCCACACAAAATCAAATGTTTAACAAAATGGACCTTGATAAGGCAGCCGCCAACAAAAACAACACCCTCAAAGGCTGCCATGGGTTCATGTCCCAGAAGATATTCTCATTTTAGCTAGTTTGCAGGGTCACTAACAGCTGCCCAACCCTCCAACACTCTTCAAAACAACTTTCTAAAAACTGTTTTTGCATTTATGTAAGTGCATTGGTGTTCCTACAGTGTGGGCTGGAATGTGTTTTCTCTGTAGTGTGGCACACTGGCTACATGCCATCAACATAGTAAGAGTCAACATGGTAGGGACAGATATCTCAGCCTACACTGCAGTGATTTTATCTTTTCTTTTTTGAATATGTCTCTTGTACGTCCCCCAGCCTCATGGAATTGCTCATGGAAATACTTAAAAACTGGAGTATCCCTCTCTGACAAAGCATGTATTTATTTACTCATTTTGTGGACAGTAAATAGCAAATCCGTTTGAAAAGGCTGAAATATTTAACACAATCAGTGTGGATGAAGCTTGTTTTCCTCTGATCTTGAACAAAATGGCTTTTTTAAAAACCATCAAACTGTAACTGCTTACAAGCTGCAGCACTGTCATGCTGTTCTTCCTCTTCCCATATGATTACAACCACAGCCAGTCAGAGCTTTATATGTCTACTCGGATTGGACTATGTAAAAGTAATAGTGTCTCAAGAGCAGTGCTTGGAGAATGCATCCATGGGTGGGGTTAGTGGTTATGTTGTGTTCACATAATGGTTGCGATGGGAATGTTTCCAATGCCATAAGAGTGTAAATTACTGAATGAACAGCTAGCTACACCAGAACTATGGTTGCATGATAGAATTGGCCTAAACATACGCTTCATTTTATCATATAACAAAACATACAAAAAACATAAACATAAAACAATGTGGAGGCATAAGAATTCCAGAGTGCACCAGGAATATTCAGATTGACTTAATTTCAGTTGTACATAATTTACAGTGAACAACACATTTCACATTATGGCCTCCAAGTTTGCTCTTCTTTGAAGAGAAGCTGGAATTGTCGTGCTTGTATTGCTAGATTGTTTCTGCTTCAGTTCAAGAGAATGAACTTATAGCTGTGCACAGGGCTATCATCTATCTACAAAAACATAATTTCATATCTCAAGAAAATTAGATAATGAAGTTGTGACCTCAAGAAAACATTTTGTTTTATTAAAGTTTTCATTTTAACAATCAGTTTCTGTCGCAGTGTTACTATTGTTATTGAAATATTTATATTTAGAGGGCTGTTCAAAGACATTTGTGTGGCTGTTTCTTTTATACTTGCATGTACAACTTTAAATGGTTATGTTTTTTTTCCTGCTCTGTTCTGAATCTGACTCCCCTATAGGAATTGAATCAACCAATCAGCTTGCTTGCCACTAGTTTTGGACTCAAATACCTGGCAACTCAGGCAGAGTAAAAGCAAAGGTTCCTGGGTTGATGACCAGAGCAAGGAGGGCAAATGCAGGCAGGCAAAATCCTAAAAGACAGTGAAGGGTCAAAAGCTGAGGCAGACAGGATAACAAGAAGTTAGAAGGAACTAAAAGGCAGGTATATGTGCTAGACAACAAAGGAAAATGCAGATAACAACTATGAAGTAGCCATTACAAAATATGATTATTCTTCTATTTGTCTATGTGTTTGTCTATATTCAATTGATAGCATAAATACTACTGATTGTGAATATTTTAAAATACAATATTGTACTGCTCGGGGATAATTGTGGACATGAAGTTTATTAACAGTCTGATTTTCACATGGGTAAATTTGATTGAATTTTGGTAATTCTGCTGATGTGACCAAAGACCTTCTATCCGGTCTTGATGTGTTGCCCACTCTTGGTTAATCATTAAATCTGGCAGCCTGATTCTCATGTCATCCCCTTACTGAGTCACTGTTTATATTTATCTTTCAGTCTCCTGGTACAACTCCTAACCTTGACATTATGTTGCATTTTGAGGTTCAGTGTGTATACACTACAGGTGTGGGTGAAGCCTGATCCTCTAGATTGCTGTTCCAGTTTTTCAACAGAACCAAGAGCATGCAATGTGTGTTCTGTGTACATGGTTAAATGACTTCACTTTTTCAATGCGTTGTTTGTAGCTGTTGTCAGTGAAAACAGTCAAAGCTGCCAAAGTGCAGACTGATAGATAATGACTAAGCTTTTTTAAGTATACTCCACTTTTCTTTTCTTTTTCTCTTAAAGAAACCCAGATCAATTCATGATTGAAGGTTACAGATTTAGTTGAATAATTATCACTTTATAAAATTCAATACAATTTACAGTTACTTATAGTTACAATAGCTAGGCCCATTATTAATTCAAAGATCCCCAGTCACTGTCTATGTAGTTCTCCACTTTTTGTCCTAAACCAAGCGGTCACATCACTGTTCAAATACACTTGTTCAAGTACTTACTGTTAGTTAGTGAGCGGCTGAACGCATCACTGTTCAAAGGCACTTTGTTGCGTACGTCAGTAAGCCAACCATACAGTGGATAGGACTATACAGGCCTACACAAGGCCTAGATACTGCATCCGGCTTGAGAGATGCGTCTCTGCTGCTGCCGTCTTGCAGTGGGGTTCTGGCAGGTTCAAATAATAGAAAATGCCGGACTTTGTGCTGTGTGGATGTTCTAATTAAAGAAATGCCAAAACCTAAAAAAACTAAATCTTTATTTATTTAAAAAAATGATAAACACATGGTAGCCATTTTATATAAGATAACAGAATATAGGTCTACTTAGAAACTAAGTAAGCTATGTAGGGTAAGTACATAGCTTATTATAGTAATATTACTTACTACTCTAGTAGATTTGTAGTATTTTTAATTTAGCCAAGTAGGCCTATCCTGTAGCTTATGTACATGTTTGGCATTTGTAACAAATCAAACTTGCTTCCATATCAATATGCTGCATCTGGTTAAAGTCTCTGTTTGTTACTTTGGCAGCTCTGTGGTCCTGTCCTCATGCTACACCTCTTCTATCTCTTATCTCAATTTGTCCTTTATCTCCCCCCCATTTGCCCCTCTCTCTCTCTCCTTCCCTCTCTAGTCTGTTAACCCGTCCATGTCTATATAACATCCCTGGCTGCAGCAGTCTGCTCTGTCTCTCTCCTCTGCACCATGAAGGAATTACCCATCCTGGTGCTGCTGTCCTCAGTGGTGTTGCTTTGCAGCGCTGCTCCAGTTTTGGAGCAGGTAACATGCAGTGAGGATAGCGGTGCTGCAGCAGCACGTCTGGCAATGCATCACATCAATGAACACCATGAGCACGGCTACAAGTTCAGACTCAATGAGACGCGAGGCTACAAAGTGGAAAAGGTATGGGGAATGAGCACATGGGCAGCTGTGGCTCAGGAGGGAATGCGGGTCATCCAATAACCACAGGGCAAGACACTGAACCCCGAGCTGCTCCCGATGGGCATAGCAGCTCAGCCACCATCGATGTGTGTGTGTGTGTGTGTGTGTGTGTGTGTGTGTTAATGGGTGAAATTGTAAAGCGCTTTGTCCATAAAGGTAGTAGAGTGCAATATAAATGCAGTCATAGCCTACTTTGAGTATTTCCTTTTAATGAGACTTCATATATTACATTTCCTTTTACTACAGCACAAGTGGAAATATCTTCTTTTTACTGGAGTAGATCACGTTGGACAGCTGGAGTTATTCTGTCTGAATAACAGCCTTGTTTGTTTCAGCTCAGTGACACAGTGACCTTACTACTATTACAATTTTACAGATTTTAACCAAAGTTTAGTTGTTTTTTCCTTTTGTTTCTTTCATCCTACAGTACTTCCCCTACTAGTTTTTTCTTCTGTCCTTCCTTTTCTCATCCTTGTCTTTTCCTTAGTACTACTGTACCTTTTTTACTTCTGTCCTTTCTTTCCTTCCTTTCTTTTCTTTCTTTCTCACTTAAACTGATCCCAGACCACACAAATCTGCATAACTGGAAATGTGTGAAGAGTACCTAAACACATTTTAACTGTTAATTAGAACCTGGCCGATAGTGATCCATGGTACACCTGAACAGGTGTTTTCACCAGTACCCAAGACTGTGTGGGCATGTATAGACTTTTGAATGAAATAACTGAATGAATGGATGATACTTGGATCCAAAATATTGTCTTATAACACTAACACAATATTTATAATATCTTATATGTTGTGATTGAAATTGCAAATGGAACATTATCTGCTGATAGTGCCATAAATAATGTGCCATAGATCTACAATATATTTACCACTTTAAACTAAGCAGGATGGCCATCTTAATCATAATATGTTGCTTTTAAGTAGCTGAGAATATGATGAAAGCATGTAGAAATGCAGAAAATTATATTCAAATCCTTTTTTCTCCCAGACCTTTTTTTTCTTCCCCCCCAAAAACAATGTTACATCCTTGAGTGTAGGGACATTGAAAACTTCATAATACCTCAATATTTGTGATTTACTCTCTTTTGTTTCCAGGTTGACAATGGCTGTAACGTTACGATGCAATTGGACCTTCTGGAGACAACATGCCATGTTGTCAACCCCAAACACTTTGAGGACTGTGAGCTCCGCAAACAGACAGACCGGGTAAATGCCCTTTATTAGCCCATCACATTCATCTACAGCCAGAAGGTGGACGTACTGATTTTGACTTTTCTGTAATGGAGACGTGAGACATCTACCATAACATGTCATCTCTGTCTCTGCCTGTAGGCGGTGAAGGCTAACTGCACTGTGACGATGACTGTAAGAGACAGTGACGCCAAAGTCACCAAATATGAGTGTGGCACACGACAAGGTGGGCTTCTCTCCTGTTATGTATCCAACCTTATTGCCAAACAGAACATCGATATTGGACAATTATTTTGTTGTTGTTGTTTGCTTGCTTTTTTTACTTCCAGCATCAATGTTTTTACAATTATTAATTTCTACAATATCTGCATCTGGCAACTATGGTATGGTTAAGGTATGGTTAAGACAAAAATGGACTACATTAATGAATATTTATAAATTTATACAAGTAGTCTCTACACCTGATCATTGCGTGTGACAGTCCGTCTTCAGTGATAGTTCAGACCATGACAACACTTCAATCAGCAGTGAAGAATACTGCAGCAAATTAAATTAAAAGTGCATATAAAGTCACACTACAGGAGCTCTTCATTCAGCCCCAACACAAAAAAGGACCCCAACCATAATACAGCAGTCTTTTTCACACAATTCGACCTTTCTGTGTCCAGGGATGTAATACAAATTCAAGCACAAATTTATATGTTTTCCTGACTTTTAATGGCTCACAGCAGGTCCAGTCCAGTGTGATATGACTGAAGCAGAGGTCAGACACAAACATTGCACAACATACTGATAGCGCCCATCAAATTTAATTTGATAGAGCAACATTTCGATCTAAGAGAGATCTTCGTCAGGCATTTTTAAAAATATGGTTGAAGCAGCCAATGACAGACCTCCCACATTCATTTTTCATAACTCCATGAGGCTGATCTGATCTTTTTGTTGAGCTGACGACATTAGTCTATTTAACCAATATTTCCTATACAGCCCTCCCCTGGGAAGAAAGCACAAATGTTCTCATTGTGGAGCAATGTTCAGGTGTACAGTTAGTCATGATTCAGGCTGTGAGATTCTGCTGTGTGTTGTTGTATTTGACTAGGGTTTAAGTAATAAGATGATGATGAATGGTTCTGAGATGAGAAAAACCTTTAAAATACTAAACTGTTCAACTGTTATGATTTGGATCATTATTCATATACTGTGGAACCCTTACAAAGAAGGCTCACTCGTAACAATAATTCTCTGTGTTTGCAGTATTTACTAACTGGGAGATGGCGAGGATATGCCCTGACTGTCCCAGCCTGATCCCACTCAACAACCCTGAAGGTCTCAAGTCTGTTCATGAAGGTGTGAAAAAATTCAACCAGAACACCACCAACAAGCACTACTTCACCCTGCTGGAAGTGGGACGGATAAAATCTGGGGTACAGAGAATCTCTCTCTCTCTCTCTCTCTGTCTCTCACACACACACACACACACACACACACACACACATTTGTGTTTATCTATATTTGTGAATTCATATGGCTCAGTAATGTATGTGTCAATAATCTCACATTAAGTTGTTTAAAATAACATCATGCAGTAGCACATCTGTATCCCATCCCTTTAAACCCTGCACCTCACCTTCCTTTCCCAATTTACTCTCTCTGTCTCCTCCTCTCTCAGCACGTGATGGGGACAGGGATGAGCTACTACGCTGAGTTTGTCCTTGTGGAGACTCATTGCCCAACAGGATCCAGAATCATTCCTGAGGCATGCAAACCTCTCTGCCCTGACAGAGCTGTAAGTACAACTCATACATACAGAAGTTTTGGAAACATTCAGAGCCACACTTTGACATGTTATGTGCAGAATTTAAAAGAGATTATAATATGTAAGTCGAGTTTTACTTTCTGTTCAAATGCAACTTTAAACAGAAGCCATGAGGAGATCTAAAGGATTTCATGAGTGGTTGCACTCTGGTTGCTTCTGGTTCTTTAAAGTTGGCTTGGTGTGTCAGGGCCCCGTGGTTACCTTGTCTCACCACCATTTGCTGCTGACAGGCTTGTGTGAGCCTGTGAGCGGCATCAACCATACAGACTAGAGAACCAAAACAATAAGCTTAAAGAATAATGTCTTCTTATTGTCAACAAATCCCATCAAAAGTTCAAAACCATCAGTGTGTTTCTTTCAGGACTTTCTGACTTCCCTACCTTGTCGACAGTGGCAAGGAAAAACTCCCTTTTAACTGGCAGAAAAAGAGGAAAGAGAACATACAATAATACAGTACAGTTCTACATACAGATGTAAAGTAATAGTTGTGGTAATGGTACTGATAATGGTTAATATTAATAGAAATAATACTAATAACAATATAATAATAATAATAATAATAATAATAATAATAATAATAATAATAGCAACAACAATAATAGCAGCAGCGGCTGTTGAGCAGGAACACGGGGGCAGCAGGTGGCTGCAACCATAGATCCAGACTCTACAGCTCCGGAGGCAGAAATATATGGAGGATTCTTGGTCATAATTTAAATTAAAAGTCCAAATAGAAAATAAAGAGAGATACAATTAAAGACTATTATTTTACTACACTACTAGGAATAGTCAGGCCATAATTAAAATTTAAAATGCCAAATGTCAAATGGTAAAGTGTATATGCAAAAGAAATAATAATTTAGTTTTTTCTATTTAAGCTTTTCATTTTGGTATTTCCATTTAAGCTTTTCCATTTCCCATTTTGAGTTTCATATTTGATGTTTCCCTTTTCTTATTTCCATTGTCATTTTCAATTTCTTTACAATTTGAGCTTTCAGTTTGAGCATTTCTATTTAAGCTTTTGCATTTTAAATTTAACTTTTTTATTATCATTTTACATTTTCAATTTGCTTTTTCAATTTTCTATTTGGACTTTTAATTTTAATTATGGCCTGATTATTCCTAGTAGTGTTGTAAAATAATAGTCTTTTTAATTTTATCTCTCTTCTCTTCTCTCTTCTTCTATTTTCTATTTGGACTTTTAATTTGAATTATGACTAATAATATCCTCCATAGAAACACCTGCAGAAAGCAACAGAAGGAGAGAGAGGAGAGAAAGCACAGACTATGGGAAAGGGAAGCAGTCAAATTAGTAACAAGCATTAATGGGATAAGAGTGTGTACAGATGGAGAGGGAGAGGAGGAGAGAGGAGCTCAGTGCATCATGGGAAGTCTCCCGGCAGTCTAGGCCTATAGCAGCATAACTAAGGGGTGGCTCAGGGGTCACCTGAGTCAGCCCTACTATAAGCTTTATCAAAGAGGAAAGTCTTAAGCCTACCTCTGCACAGTGGTGTGAGATTCCTGGATCAGACCTAGGCAGTCCATTGTGTTAAAGGATGGTAACAATATGACTTTGGGTTGATGTTGAATATTTCAGTCATTCAATATTGCTTCTCTGTTTCCTACTTGCTCTCATTGTCTCCCTTTCTTCTCTCGCTAAAGCATCATGCTGTCTGCCATTCATCTTATTCCAGTATGAACGGACTCCAGTCTGTTAAGTGTGAATTCTATCCCCCATCGGTGAGTCCACATTCTAAACGTATATGTTTACCTAATCTACTTCATGTTGAAATTGATACAGTTGTCTCTCCAAAACTCCAGTTCTTCTTGTGGGGTGTCTTGTTATGCTACTGGAAATCTGCAGTTATATACAGGTATAACTTGCAGAAATACACAACATACTCAACTAACTCTCTGTTGGCTCTGTTCTAAACAGAACACTACAGACCTTGGCCCTGATGAGAAAGAGCCTGTATGTAGGCGCCATCATCTTCATGGCCCCCGTTCTGATGATGATGGTCATGGGCCCCCTCCCCATGCTGACCGTGGAGGAAACCATACCCATGAGGGCGGTAGAGGACACCCTCCCCATGCTGACCGTGGAGGACCCCATACCCATGATGGCGGTAAAGGACACCCTCCCCATGCTGACCGTGGAGGACACCATACCCATCATGGCGGTAAAGGACACCCTCCCCATGCTGACCGTGGAGGAAACCATACCCATGATGGTGGTAAAGGACACCCTCCCCATGCTGACCGTGGAGGACACCATACCCACGATGGCGGTAAAGGACACCCTCCCCATGCTGACCGTGGAGGACACCATACCCACGATGGCGGTAAAGGACACCCTCCCCATGCTGACCATGGAGGAAACCATACCCATGATGGCGGTAGAGGACACCCTCCCCATGGTGACCGTGGACATAGACTTCCCTTCAATTCCAACCACCCTCTCAAACGCTTCCATCCCTGCCACAGATTCCTGACCAATTCTGACCCAGCTCTCCACCCCATTTGCCCCTGGCCTCATCCTGAACCCCACTTCAAGCCAAAACCAACCCAGTCCTGAGATATACACACAATACCAAAGGAACCATGACTGTTACTGTTCAGAAGACATCTCTAACAGTCTCTAATGTATGTAAGACATGCTTAAGTCATTCCAACATACTACACAACACATAAAATAAACCTTCAAGGTGTCAATCTTTGTGATGCAAACTTCTTCCATTGACCTGCCATGCAGATGTGACTCAGAAATTGATGACTCCAGAATGAAATGGTAAACTTGACAAACATTGAACACCACAAAAATTTCCAATTTACACATTTTTAATATTTGATCTAAAACCAGGATAAGCGGAAGAAAATTGATGGATGGATGGACCAATTAAGATGGAAAAGCTGTTTATTAAAGATCACACTTCATAACTTAAATACAACAGAAAACAAAAACACAAGATAAACACTTAAGGATGGCAAACGTATTATACTGTATTAAGATAGAATCATTTTAATTTGAAGACATTAGTACATTCTCCATGATCACTGGAATCCACCGTATATAAAGTTTTAACAGCATTTACTTGAACCACAAATTAGAAGATAGACGTGTAGACCATTAGCACACAAATTAAAATAGCAACAATTGCTACTTAAAAACAAGTTAATTTAACACAGCAGGTCAGTAACAGTTTTGTAGGAGTTCTGATGGTTTCACTTCCACCTGGAGCTGGAATCAGCAGCGTTCTGTATGCTGGTCATTAAATCTAGCTGCTTCTGCTTCATGCAGAGAAGTAAGCAGAAGCTACGGAGGGCTTTGTTCGCTGAGGGAACTCTAAAAAGAAAAAAAGTGGGGGAATGGGGGAGAAAAATGTACAGTATAGTATTTACTGTTTACTGTATGCTGAATATTCTGAAGCTTGTAGTCCATGCAGTGCTCTAAATGATGAGCAGTTTTACCTCTGTGAAGCAGATTAGATGACAGGCCGTAGATTGGGATGCTATCATCTCTTCTCTCAAAGTACTTGGAATCTAGACCTGCAGAGTCTCCACTGAGGACAAGAAGAAAACATGAGGTTGAAAAACACAATGAAAATGAAATGTGTATCTTTCAGTCCTCCTACTTATAGCCTAACAGTAATGCTCTAAAACAATATTCCCCCACAGAAATTCTAATTTAAAGCTTGGATCTGAAATATTTCAGCATAAGAAAATGGAAACAGAGTGAGAGATGAAGGCTTATTTAGACTGAATGTATTCCACACAGTATATACAATACATCTGGATACTGTGTGGAATACATTCAGAGAATGTACTTGGGGGAAGAAAGCCATTATTCAAACTCACATCTGTCTGTTAGCTTGCTGCGCTGCTCGCTGTTCAGCAGGAGTGATGTCAGCCGCCACAGGAGATACAGCAGCTTTGCCTGTCTGAGGATAAAACTGTGCCTGGAAAAATACACTGACATCTGTAACTGGCATCAGAGGTAAAAGTTGGTGAAAGGTGTAAAATTGTATGTGATATCATAAAGACAGTTTCATTCTATATTTGATGTAAAGTATAATAGTACTGTCAATGTTTACAGTAGTGTGTAAGTGGGAAGGTTAAAGCCAACTAAGAGCTAATGACAAAGTTTGGCTTAGTATGGCTATAAGCACCGCCAGCTTATCTCCTACCCTCAGTCCTGTTGTTGTAGGTAAAACTGAAGGCTTCTCCAAAGATTCTGGAGACTGTGGCTTCCTGGACAGCTGCTTTTCATTTAGCTGCTTGTTAAGCCAACTTATAACTGTGGTAAAAGAAAAATATAATGGAAGATGAGAGCGGTGTTAAAAAAATGGCAAAACTGACATGGTGATTTGATCCTCGTACTTTTAGATGATCATTTATCATCATAGTTCTTTTCAAACGGTCTCATCTTTCTACTGACAGGAATACACCATTGCTTTTCAGCCATATATCCATTTTTTTTTCTTAAAGCCATTTAAATATAAACAGGTTGTCCACACACGAGCTGGTTAGATGCTTTTTGTCAATAGTTTTCTTTGGAACTACATTATCTTGAGGAAATAATCCCTATGAGAACTACTGAAGGTGAAGTTTGTGGATTATCCAGAACAATGTCGACACTGTTTCTGGTAAGTATGGTGGTGGTATGTTGCTGTTCATTTTTTAAAATATACATTTTCAAAGTTGTGAGCATGACAAACTAAATTCACAAACTTAATTGTATTGAGGTTAAGGCTGGGTATCATACCTAAATACTTTTTAATACTGACCAAAATGCATCCTTAGCATCAGGCACTGAAAACTGTCAAGTATCAAAAGCTGGCACTGAATGCATGATCAGTGCAGCACACATTGCTGTACAGTCAGGGTACAGTAGACAGGATGTGTCAATGCGGGGCAGAAAAGTTATAAAATTGCTGCTTTTGTGGAGCACTGATGAGCGCCAACGCTGCAAAAATGGATAGTGGCTTATCCTTAAGCACTGACGTGCATCAAGATGTTGC
Source organism: Macquaria ambigua (assembly GCA_008360985.2). Classification (NCBI taxonomy): domain Eukaryota; kingdom Metazoa; phylum Chordata; class Actinopteri; order Centrarchiformes; family Percichthyidae; genus Macquaria; species Macquaria ambigua. The sequence goes on along the minus strand of VMKM01001316.1, from coordinate 86,017 downwards.
TGATGTGCGAGCTTACATGGAAAACAATGGGTGTGGGTGTTTTGATGCGCATCAAATTATACTTCAGTGTGTTGCCCTAAAAGGTCCCATGAAATGATATCATTACTTCCATGACTGACTTTGAGTTTATAGAATGGGTAGAAGGCGGCATTTCTCTGATCAGATATGTTCAGGGAGATGTTCAGCTGGTAGTGTCAATGTGACAGCATTAAAGTCCCCCTGCACTCTAAAGTGTGTTATGACTGAGATATTTGACCTTCACTGTGCAGAACGATGTGTGTGGAGAGTTTGACACTAGAAGCATTTATCTGCTGAAAGGGGAAGTTTCTCTGCGCTCACCTGAGTTTAACATGTGTACATAGGAGCATGAGTTTGTGACGTCACAACTAGTTGGAAGCCAATCGCGGTCCAGTATGTAACTTACACGTGTGATGTGGAAACTTGAAGCCTCCAGTGCACATACACTGAGAATGGACTTTTCAGTGAAGTAAAAGACATCAACAGTTAAACTTTTGAAGTGAACAATATTTGCTTATTCACAGATTCCGGTTTTTCAATGAGGGAGAAGGAGGAGATGCAATTTTAAGATTTTTTTAACGAGGTAATGGAACTTTTTTTTGTATAAAAAACATATCAGACACATTATTATTCCAAGCAGAGTATATTTTGTGAAATGAAAAAACAAAACACGTTTATCATTGAAATGATCCTCACCATTCTCATTTGTTTTTAACACCTCTCTGCTTTCATTTAGCTTCTGTACTGTCGTCTCCAACTGCTCCTTCAGTTTGGAAACCTGTAACACACAAATTATATTGTCATTAAGTTCATATCAAATCATTTCTTTTCTATTAATTAACCCAATAAGCTACTGTATCTAGCCTTCAAACTGATGTTAGCGGTGCATTTTTCCCTGGTTAATGTTTGTTTGGTGGCTCATTTAACAAGCTATGGTGTAGGACAAGACGTGTGTTCATGTTTGGAAGTTAGAGAAGAAGGAAAGCAGGAACAAGCAGGAAACCTAATGTGGCTCTTGTGTTGTGTAGCAGGCTGCTGTCTGGCAGAAACTATGGTTTAAAATGAAGCCATTTGATTGGCAGTATGGAAACAAGTCTCCATATACGCAGGCCGAGAACTAACAGTGTTCTGACGAATTAATGTAAAGATAGGGGGGGCCATGATAAAACCAAACTACTGTATGTAAAATGTAAATTTCTCCCTTTTGCTTTCTGAGGAGGACAAGATTTACAGAGCATACATGTTGCTGCAGCAGACAAATAAAACATGCTATTTCATTTCAAAGCTATTTGATTTACAATGACAATCAGAGAGAAAAGAAACCCATCCTCCCATTTGAGGAACTGGAACCAGATTATTAGTATGAGGTTGTTGTTTTTTTACAGTTGCACCCATGTGGAATTTCAGGGCCGATAACAATAACTGATAATTATGTTTGTTGTGGCTGATACCAATATCCAATAATACTAATCTTACAAAAGCAAAAATGTGAAGAGAATTTTTGTAGAGTTTATTTTTCTAATACAACACCAATGTTTAGAGATCATTCACCATCTCTACAATAAAGAACATACTTAAATATTGCCTTGTTTGTAATAACCTTAGTTTATTTTTTTAATACGTAAACTAATTAATAATAAAGTATGTATAGGCTACAGAAACCATTAGAATAACTTTACATGCTCCTGGACTGATTAATGGTTACCTAAAGCCCTTTGACTGTACTGTTTAGAAAGGCTGCAGGTCTTTCACACTGAACTGGCTAACAGCCCTGTGCTCCCTCTGCTGCTGATGTCAAGACTCACTGCTGGACAGGTACTGGTGGAGGAGGGGCAGGCTGGTCTCAGCCTCAGAGACTATAAGAATTCAATTAATGTAAATTGAATTGTAGTGCAAAACACACTGGCTGTGGATTAAGAAGGAACAGGCGAGTTGACTGCCCGCAGACTGGGTGAAGATGTCACATTTCTGGAAGTTAATATCCTGCCTGTTCAGCAGGTAGCTGATAAACTGCTCATTCGGTTTCTCTAACTGGCCAATAATTCAATTTTCTTATTTATCAGTCAACAATATACCAGCCACTGATGTATCACACATCTTTTATATTTTGATTTAAAAAGGGACTTTAATTATTTCATTCATTATTGAAACTGTCAATAATTTCTTTGGTCTTGATTAACTTTACGATTAATCGAAATCGTTATTCTGAAATTGACCGAAAAAACTTGCAACTTCAGCAATTCTGCCCTCCACCTGATGCTGATAATATATATAATAACAGAAAATATATATAAAATAACAGTTAAACGTACTGTGCCATTTCAGTGTTGCTTCTTGGTCAACTTTTATTTGGCAAGAAAACAAAGGCCTTCCTCTATAAAGAGTATGTCAAACTTGGAAAGTTGAATTCGCTCTGTAGCCAATCCAATACAGAAAGACTCAAAATAATCTTCCTTCCTCAGGTAATGAGGACGGTCAACTCCGACCTCTACTCTGCCTTGTCTAGCATATTGTCCTCTGTGAATCCTTTGCACTGTCCTGTACATTTTATTTTCACTTAAGCTATTGTAGTTTGCATTAAAATCTTGACATACATACATTTTTACATATATTTATATATTTTCTGTGCTTCAAAATGAGGGCCATTGCCTCTCGCCTGGCTGCCGCTCACATTGCGTGAGAGGACATTTGCGTGAAGTCGAGCTTTTCTAAAACTCTCCCCTGTAGTGTCGCTGGCCGCCTTTGGAGTCTCTTTAGGTCAGCGGGGAGCTCCAGGTTGCAACGAATAGCAGCCTATCACTGTCCCAGCTTTTGAGTCTGTATGTGTGAACAGTCCATAAAAACAGGTGGAAGCAGTACGCTTAACTTGTAACTCGGACAACAGTGTTCTTGACACCAGCAGCTCAGCTGGGCTCCGGTGTTTACACTTCAACTCACCTTACAGTTATCCTCACTGTAATGTACATTTACAATAAAACTAAATCTAATATCATACACCACACTGCCTGTTTGTTTTCATTGATAGCTTTTTTGATTGACGTGTGGTGAGATCTGTACATATAAGGAGCCAAAAGTCCAGAGTCAGTGCTGCTGTTGCTTTACATCGTTATTAAGAGATTAAGAAAGGCCTAAAGACTATTAAATGCAGTGTGTCTGCAGTTTCCATGATATGAAGACATACCTGCTCATCTTTGGTGACGAGGTGCTGCTGAGCACTCTGTAGATCCTTTTCAACATTCTGAAGTTTTTCTGATGTGTCCTGGAGGACCTTCTCCTGTGACACAGTCACAGTGTTTTTGACTTTTATTTTTCCAACTAGGCCTCGAACCTCCCCCTGCAGCTTCTTAATGATACCATTAGCCTGGATACAAAACAAAATCAAAGGAGGTAAGAAACTGGACTGACCATATTCAAACAGAAGGTGCAGTTATACACTTAGCTGCCAGTTTATTAGGTCCACCAAAAGGTGTTTCTATTATTTTGTCCACCCCATTTACATTAGTGAAGGTAGGCTACAGTAAATAACAGAAACACCTCATACAGTTGAATGAACACCTCTCTCAAACTGTTTCAACAAAAACTGAACATTGCAGGACTGTTGTATTAGACTGCATTAGTTTAGCTAGGTGGACATAATAAACTGGCGACTGAGTGTATGTAGAATGTAGTATGTATATAAGTATGGACTGTTTTCTCCTTCAGGATGTTTGGCCAATACAGAACGACACTAAAAAGTAAGTTTGTATGGACACAGGGCGATGGATATTGATTGGCCAACAGTTACTCAATGACTAAAGGAACTGAGGTCAAACGTAGTGTGGCTTGATGCTTATATTTCAGTTACTCCTTTATGTGTTCAGTTTATGGGTTAAACTATACCAGCAGCCTGCATGCAGCTTCACAAACCTTTATCAGCTCCTCAGACAGTGATTTCACCGTCGCTTCAAGTTTTCTAATCTGAAGTTCTTTACTTTCAGCATTTTCTTCCACAGTTTTCTACAAAACAAAAAAACATTATAGGTTATAAATATAGAAACAGACTTAGACAGAGAACCTACTTAAAGAAGAAGAAGAAGTCTGGTATTATTCTATATTTTTCTTACTGTCAATAAATCCCATGAAATGTGTTGTTTTTTTCTCGTCCCTCTGTGATTTCCCTACCATGTCTGTGGCTCTCACCCCCAAGCCCACTGGTATCTACTGAACATGCAAATCTTTAAAAACACATTGTTTCATTTAAAAACAAAAAAAGCTCAGTCATTTGCTAAAACGCCTGACCACTGTAGTTTTTAGCAAATGTTACTCAAACAGGAGGAAATAGTGACTTTGTCAGGGACTATTTTCAGCAGCGGATGAATCCACATTTGGTGCTCTATTGAGTATTAGGGGCACCAGTACGGTGTGTGTGAGATTGAGTCTAACTAAACTGCAGTTTGTGTGTTCATGGTAATGAAGGAAAATGTCACCCAGTGCAACGCTGTGATTGATGTGTTTTTAATAGTTTTTGGACAACAATGGAGCTATATGGCACAGAGGAAGAAGATGTATCAGGCTTAAGATGCACACACAATTTGAATATTTAATTTGGCCCAGTCGACCCTGCTAACCCTAACTCATGTGATCACAGCTTTAATCACACAGTGCAATTAAAGCGGACTAAACACGTATTTGAAGTTGCAGATCTTACCTTCTGCTGCTGAGTGGCTTCCAGCACCTCTTTTGTGCGGCGCATGAGCTGATCCTTATCTTTGATCTCCTGTTCCAGAACAGCCACTCTCATCTGCAGCTGGCTCACCAAGCGCTCCTTCTCATGGACCTCTGTGTCCAGAGTGCTGTTCTCCCTCCTGAGAGACAGGACCTGCTGCTTCGAACGCTGGCACTCCTATACTCATAAGAGCAGGATAATAACAGATGTAGTCATCAATAATCATTAGTTAAATACTCATTATCATCTATAGAGGTGGACAAAAGAACAGAATAGCAGTAGAGGAGCCCTTCATAAAAGTCTTTCCTTCACTCAATCAGAGGTGTTGATGGTCACTTTACAGCCACAGTTTATACTGTTATTAAACACATATCCCATTAAGTGGCATTCAGTCAGTTAGTGGTAGGCAGGATCTGCTCTTTTTATTCATTTTACTATCACATATACTGTATTAGAAATGCATTTTCAAACACAGATAATAACATGGGGATTCCTGGGAAGTAATCATTTTAACAGAGCCTGTGTGTGTGTGTGTGTGTGTGTGTGTGTGTGTGTGTGTGTGTGTGTGTGTGTCTACAACAAAGTAAGGGAGTAGAGATGAGCCTGTGTGTATCTGAGACATAAAGAGCACCATGTGATGCATATCTCTGCTAGACAGATGGAGAGTAGTCTCAATAATATATAAATAGTGTGGGATGCACCGCTATTCTCTGCTCTTGAAGTTTGAGTGTGTGTGAAACACCACTCCAAATGAATTATAATTATAATGTTGTTTTGTAACTGCTGGATGCATAAATTAGCAACTGTTTGATGATAAGTTCACCATATCAGCTTAAAAGGTGATATGTCAATGTTGTGTTCACAACTTGTTTCTGCTGCCCCCAAGTGGCCAAATAAAAATCAGTTATTGCAGGTATAAAATTGCAGTAATCTGGACCCAGTGATTCCTCATCTGGCCTCCTCATTCACTTACCTCCTCTGCTCCCACTAGTTTAATCTTCAGGTCTCTGATGACAGACTCGTTCTTGTATTTCCTCTCTGTCAGCTCTCTGCTGGAGGCCTCCAGCTCGGTCAGTCTGCTATGAAGCTGCTGGCTGCTCTTCTTATGAGCACTCTCCAGCTCCTGACGGAGCTGCTCAGTCTGCTGCTGAAGCCTGTTCTGTAACTGAAGGACAGGCCAAATAAACATCTCTAACAACCCCTGCAGCATAATCCACCTCTTTGCTGTTGATCCATATGCTTGGTATGCTTGTTGGGTCTTCTTTTTAGACAGATTTTTTGTGTTGTCTCATTTTTATAATTGGATTACTTTTATAACATCCATATCAGAAACATAGCCCAGTGCAGATGAGGACTCTTACCTCTACAGCCTTCTCTCTCTCTGATTGTAACTCCTGAGAATGACGGCTGGACAGACAGCTGGTCTGACTCGTCCACTCTGACCGCAGTTTGTCCAACTCTTTAGTCTTCTCAGACAGAGTCTGTGAGAGAAAAGATAGGTTCGGTTTCTTTTTTACCTACTCCAATAACAGCCATTGTTAATTTTACACAAAACTCTGTTTATATCTAATGTATATATCATTCAGTATAATATTTTTTACAACATGGATTATATACAGTAATGTTATTGAGCATAAATGTTATTGTTTTTAATTTCATGATACCAAAGTACTGAACTATCTTGTGAAATCAGTAGGCCCAAAACATGATTACAGTCTTAATGACAACAGAAGTGAGTCTAAAACATGACTCCATTATAGTCCAGTTCCTTCAAGTCATGAGATCTCTCAGCTCTGTTAGGATTTGTTAAAGCAGTCTGCATCGAACTATAAATGAATAGGGGTGATGGTCACAGTATCTGTTGTCCACAGCTGCTTTATACAGATTGAAAACATTCTGTTTCAGTTCATTAAATCCCTGCAGCTAGAAGAATGCTTGGGAATTAACCCATTGCAATAGGATGTAATATTGATTTCATACAAGACTGTATACTACAGTAGAGTGCTTTACAGGTTCCATCTGGCCAGCAGCAGCTAGGCACCACTTTTCACAGTTTTTGACACCCTTTCAAATGTATGTGGCACAGTTATTGATCCCACCTTCTGACATGGTCCCCCTCTGACACGCAGACCACCATAACTAGAGCTCTATTTTCAAAATGGGGCACATCCAGACTGATGGGTTTTTCTTATTTCTCCTTTTTCTTCAACTTTTGATGTTATGTATGCATTCATGCATGGGACATCTGTGGGCTGGTGTTGATATGGATTGGTTGTTTGATGTTTGTTTGCTGATTTATGTTGTGAAAATGTCATAAAAAAAATTGAATTCCCTGCAGGCACCCAAAGGCAGCAGGGCAGGTATGTAGATAAATCTGCAGCCTCTAATTTGTGGCCCCGCTGGAGCACAGTGTCATTACACACTGCTGTCCAACTGTTTTACTTTGATTCACATGCAACCAGGCTGCTACAGAATAACCACGCACACCTCTGCAGACATTAGAGTGGTTGGTTATAACTCAGTATTCTGCCTGTTTATGTGGGAGATGTTGGATTACCGGGGCTCATTAATCCTGTGCCTTTCCAACATTTCTGTTAAACTGGTTTTTTATACTTTGTTCTTGAAATGCATTGCAATGCATATTATGTAGCTATAATACTTAGACCACAGTGTTGCAGAATAAAACTAGCAACATTAGCATGACATGATCAGACTTTCAATCTCTCCACAAGCATAAACTCAGCTGTAAAAGCCTCCACTGGAAAGATTTGCTAAGTTGTGGTGCTGTGTTCCAGTCGTGCCGCTCTGCTCCATCCAAACAATACTATTCCCTGGAGAAGCTGTTTCTCCGTTGGTTGATCTATTGTTGTCATGCTCCACTGATTGGTTTAGGTTTCAGCGCTGTGAGACCAGTCTATTTTCCACCTCACTGAGCACCTTTTGGACGTAGTGCTGCGGCGCCTTCATGCACTGCTTGGGGACGCCCAAATAAGCAATTAAAATGGGGTTCTAAACACCAAGTCCAATGAAAAAGCACACCTGTTGAGCATAACTCAGCTGCCTGGACAGATCATCTTCAGTCTTCTTAAGCTTCACCTCTAGGGCCTGCTTTTCTGCCTGAAACGTTGAGATGACATGTCTTTATAAACATGGCTTAGGGAAAAAACTGATTCTCACCAACAGGTTCTGTGAAAAACATAATGGATTTTTTGAGAAGATAATTCCAAGAAACAATTACTTTTAGGCTTATCAGCTAAAGCCAACATTTTTTTTTTTGCTATAACCTCTTAAAAAGTAGACCAATACAAGAGTATCAATTCATTAAACTCAACTGGCTGAAATATACAAGCAATATACAAGTAGTGTGTACAGTCAACCACTTCAACAAACACCAGAGATATAAAAGCTCTTGGGACTGTTTGGATTAACATCTCCCTTTGCAGAACTCTACAAGACAAACCTCAGTTTAATCAGATACACATTTTACAATTCAAAGCTCTATTCAAAAGGCCAGACAGTATTATGATCAATTATGCAGAGGGAGCCTACCTTCAGAGAGGACAGACACACTGCCAGATAATCTTTAACCTCTTTGTCAGAGCCTTGAGCAAGCCGTAAAGACAAGTGGTTCAGGTGTTTGAATGCGTTTGTCTCTACAACACTGAAGCTGGCAGGGCCTTCAAGCACTGGAGACTGACATGACAAGTGCAGAAGAAACCTGTGGGAAATGATAAACAGTCATGTTGTTGTTTTACTGGAGTACATTATAATGAAAAGTGTCCCTAATATTGTGTCCACAGATTAAACTTGATACACTGATAAAAGCAACCACATGCATGTCTCAGCATTATTTACAATTGTACAGGTTCGCAATTTTGTCTATATCTCACAATCTTTATGTAAAAAACAATTTCATTATTAGGACTGATACAAATCAATATATAATGTGCAGCTGAATTTATTTAGTTGAACAGTGTGATGTGGTGGTTTGCGTTTCTTCATACCTTGGATGGTCTGACTCTTGCTCAGAATAGCACAGATTAAGCAGGTCAATAAACTTCTGAGGAAATGATGCAAAGTCTATCAGTAGCCCCTGCTGGACTTTCAAACTACACAAACAATGACAAAGACAGCAAACATCAGTGAGAGTTAAAGAAAGTGTGCTCATGACATCCAAAATGCAAACACTGAGCATTGTAAAATATAATTGGACCAATACTTACCTTTGGAAATCTTCTTCTGATATAGAGAGGTTGAAGAGAAAATATGGATCTATATCATCTGTTAGTTTTACTAGAAGATCCTAATACAAACAAAAACAGCAGAAGTTTGAGAGCTTTGTCCAATAAGCTGACAACTATAAAACTACAGAGAACACTATTTAAATTGTTTATGCCAAACTCCTACTCACCCTTTTGTGTACTGGACTTGTTGTCAACTGAAGCTCAATGGTGACACGGATATTTGCTTTCCTGTAAAATTAAACCATTAAAACTGATAAACTGGCTTCAAACAGTATGTATGATGTGTATCGTATCTGAAACTGTGGCCTACTAGCTTAATGACATCATACAAAATGCTGCACAAACCTCATGTTTTTTTTTTACTAGTCTGGATACCTAGGATACTTTACATAACTATTTATGATGTACATCCTTTTTAGAATATTCTATACAACAGTAAACAAAAGGGTCAATCTGAAAAAATATCACAAAACAGCATCCAAAGTAATCACACATAGCAAGAACACTGATAATAGTACGCACAAGAGAGTGACGAACACACTCAGAAAGCAGTCAAACTTCCACAGCACAATAGCAAGCGTTAACACAAACACCAAACCTGGCAATAATAGTTCATGAAAATGCAGTGCAATACAGTTCAAATCCGTCAAACCTCTAAATGCAACCTGTAAATATATCACAACTTGGGTGTATAATATAATAAACAAGTCAGCACAAGCAATTATTGCACGCGGCAGTAATTAAAATAGAACTATCTTCTGCAGACTGTACATGCAGCAATGTCAGACGAGTTAATCTCCTCTGAGTGAGAAACGTTTTCAGCCGACGAAGCCCTGAGAAGGATCTCTGTGAGGATGCAGTAGACACATGTAGACACAAACACAGCTGGGTCAGCTTTTCCACTTCACTGAGTCGCTCAGACGTTCCATCAATGTTGCTCAGAAGCTGAACGGAGCTCAGGTCGGTCTCAGTTACAGCTGTGCCCCTCACAGAATCCACGGGAATTTGTTCCCTCTGTTCTGCTGTTATCATCCCACTTTGATCTGACCTGCGCGCGATTTCTGATCTCACTAGAGCACCTCATAATATTCTCTTCTCCACAGTGATTCATCTTTTCCTGCAACAACGGAGGACACTATCACTCAGAAGATTAGACCTAATGGAGGACGTTGTCCTGATTGTTCTGCTGGTGTCAGGCAATGTTAGGTTGCAGCTGCACATTCCCTGGTGTTTGCCAAAATGTTTTCCATTATTTCCTCCTGTCTTAGGCCATATTCAGACCAAATCAGGCGCAGCAGCGAAAATGCCAGTCCACTCATTCATTTGAACATGGGTCGTGGGTTTAGGCTGAGGCCGTGGGGACCGCAGGGGAAAAGTTAAAACAGAATCAACTTTTGGAGAAATGCAACCGACGTCACACTGGGTGGCCAATCACGCCGGCCATCAGACCGGAAGATGTCCAGGTGCAGAAGAACTTTGTTTACCATGTAGCATTGAAGCATTCTGCTGTTTGCTGAGCAACTGTGAAGATGGAAGAGAGACTGATCAATCAGCTCCGTGATGACTGTACATCAGCTGTTCAACCCTGCCATGAGGGAGTACAAAGACGTTAATAGCCGTGCAGTCACTTGGCTTGTATCGCTCTTTAAGCTGGAATCAGCATGGCCAGGTAGTGACACCCCCACACCAACGCACAACCCTGCGCTGATCGCCGCAATGCCTGATTTGGTCTGAATGCAGCCTTAGTGTGTGTATGTATCTTTTAGCACTTTTACGCATTGAAGCGCACCAACAGCGGTTGCTTGCTCACTCTGAAGGCTTCTTACCACGACCTCATAAGGACCGAAAAGTGCCTCCGTCAGTAGTGAGCCCATAATATTTACAGTCAGCCCTTATCCTATGCTGACTGAGAAGTACCTTTTCATCACAGGAGCAACAGGTGAAGCACAAGGCTTTATCCGCATGTTTCCACTGTTGAAACCAACCTGCTTTGAATGATGTGGAAAAGCTTTCGTTGCCAAAATGCTGGACTGAAAAATCGAACTCCTTCGCCTGGAAAAGCCCAGTTAATTGACCACCTGAGGTGTCAGCCGCTGCGGGTTCAGTAGCTGTGGGCATAGTTGCTGTCGGGCTCGTTTGCTGGACTGGGGTTAGCTCCCACTCCTCAGGGATGGGGCTGCTTGCGGGAACAAGTTCACAATTATCACATTCTGAAGCTGTCTTATAGCGAGCAATAGCCAATATCGTCTCTCTCTCATCGGTGCTTGGGTTGAAAGTGTGGACGAGAGGATCATGAGAAACGACTGAGTCTGTGAACTTTGGAATTTAGATTTGATGGTACCCGGACTCTTTGATGGGACCCGGATGCTTTACGGGAACAGGCAATGTACCCCGAAGAGCGAAATGTGATACAAATGGCAAATACAGAGTTGGCTTGGTAATGAATCTTGATCAACCAAAATAAAAGAAATAAAGCTATATTTACCACAAACACTCCAAGGCATACACTTTGTCCGAAATACCTAAAAAAGGTAAAACTGCTTGTGTTATAATGCCTGACAGTTGCCCCCTCAGCACCCCCACTTTCTGCGTCCATGGCTCCAGATGAATTTTAAACCAGCTTCGAAGAACTAAAAGATCCAGACTCATGTCAAATCGTCAAGATTCTAATCTGGATAATTCAGTTATCCTTCGTAAGAAGAACCGGGCCCTGGTGCACTGTTTCAATACACTGTGTCAGAGCTTGTGTCAAAATGAAGAATAGGCCTAGATGACTGATGACGTCTGAAGCCTTTACATGTCACTGGTGCTTCAGAAAGGTTCAGCTTGACAGTTTTTAAAGTTTTGCAGTGTGATCGGCACATTAGTGGGATAAGAAGAGAGGAGAATAATTGAGAAATATGGCGATGTACACTAGAAAGACATAACATGTCCAACTGATATCATGTAGCCAAATAATGTAATAACAGTAATAGGCTAATTTAATTAATATATCACATCACAATGGGACTCACAACCAACCATTAAGTCAAAATGCATAAGACCACAGTGACACTGGGCCTGAATTACACCAAAAAGGTACATTAATGTTTCATGTCAGCAAAAATATTTTATATTTAGGCTTCTTAGACAATGCATTTATTATTTATTTTCTTGTAACATATTGCACTAAAACTATTAAAATCAGAGAGGTGTTGTGGTGTTCAGCTCCAGTCTTGAAGGACTGCTACAAGTTCGACAAGCCACCAGGTGTGACTGCTCTGGCGGTGTTTGAAGCCCCAAAGCTTTAAATGTTTTTCGGCACAAACAGAAAGAAAGCCCCAAAGCTTCATAAGGCTCCATCCGCCCATCACTACTTATTTGTTTGAACTAGGTAATCTCACGTCAACGCCCGCAGTCTTACCTTTCTTCACAGTCCCTGCACCTCACAGTCACTTGTAATACTTTGCTGAAGAGTTCCTCCATGTTTTTACTAACAAAATAAACGAGTTTTTCACCGGGGTAGTAAAACGTTTAACATTAAAGGCTAAAATGTGTGGAGAAGCGGTTAATACTAAGATGCGTTGGCTTCCATCACACCAACCCTTCACACTATGCTTATTTCCTCGGTATTTTTGATTTGGCGCTTTTCAGCCGCCAACTGAATCGCCCAGGAAACGGAACGTTGATCTTCTTCTTCATCCTGATGTTAATGGCGGTTGGCAAACGTAAAGCCCCTCACCGCCACCTACCGAGTGGGAGTGGAATCCACATATGTGTAACTATTTGTGGAAATCGGATGTGGGAATAGTTGTAGGGTTTACACCGCACTCAGAAAGGAGACACATGAAACGAGAGGGTCGCGGTAGTAGCGAGAATTCATAATCACAGCAACGTTTTAACACAGATCCACAGTGTAAACTACAATGCACATGGGTACACATGTACATTTGCTATTCAAGTGGCGTCTGTGCTGCCTAGTTTTGTTTTTTAATTAGTGACGCAAAACACAGCAGGAGATCTAATAAAGACAGATGTGACAGAACATACAGTGGGTAAGGCATAGGTAGGAGCTGAAGTTTGTGTGGGTGTAAGAAGAGGAGATAGGTAAGCTATTTTATCTAAATATATGGAAAAATAAAATAAATAAAGGATTTTTTAGTTTGAGTGTGAAATCATTTCCAAAAACTATCTACAAGATTAAATACAATTTGGGGTAAGAAAATATTTTGATTTTGTTTTTTGTTTCTCATTTCTCTCTTGTCAAGTCAATTTTATTTATACAGCCCAATATCACAAATCACAAATTTACCTCAGGGGGCTTTACAATCTGTACAGCATATGATACCCTCTGTCCTTAGACCCTCGATTCGGATCAGGAAGAACTCCCCCAAAAAAACTTTTAACGGGGAAACAATGGAAGAAAGCTCAGGAAGAACAACAGAGGAGGGATCTCTCCCGGACAGACGTTGTGTGTACACATTAAACCAACATAATAAACTTACAGTATGGACAATCAGGATGACAAACTTCTAAATAGATTGTAACATATATGAAGAATGGATCCAGGAGGACCTTCAGGATCCTTCCGAATCTCCAGGTGTGGCCAAACAGATAGGACCTGAGTCACATGACCTCCTCTCCACCATGGAACCTGGAAGAGGACAGACTACACAAAAGGCACAAGAGGCAAAACTCCAGCACACCATTCACACAGATAGGAGAAAGAAACAGATATTAAAAAGAGTGACCCTGCCTGTTACCATTTAAAAAAAAAAAAACCCAGCCAGCTTCAGGGCAGTTACGCTATCACTCAGAAGGTTAGACATAACCAAATTATAACTAAAGAAAAAGAAAAATACATCACTCATTGGAATGATATTACACGCTCACAACACAAACGAGAAACATATTTGGCCTTAAACAGACTGTGGCAGACTACCTAACCACAGTAACTGATAAGAACCTGAGAAACACATTGACAATGTACAGACTGAGTCTCTCTCTTTGGCAGTACAGAAGGGCAGACACAGGCAGACCTGGCTGCCCAGAGAGGACAGGCTGTGCTGTCATTGTGATTAGGGAGTTGTAGAGACAGAATTACACTTTCTAAAGAAAGTCCAAACTACAGAAACATTAGGCAGGAATTCTTTCCAAAATTTGAAACAAAAAATACCCCTAATTCCGAAGTCTGACAGAAAGGGAGAAATGAGCCCTCATTGTGGGGGAAAAGAAAGAATGTGCAGTGTTGGCTGCTAAAGTCACTTCCTGACACAACAAGAGAGACAACCAGTAGGAAACATCTAGACACATAGACGTTTATAAAAAAGAAAGTAGGCCAGTTATCGACAAAACAAATCCCTGTTGCCTACTGTAACAAGCCAGCGGTTCAGTGAATTCAATTCAGTTCATTTAAATATTATTTATATAGCACCAAATCATAACAAAGTTATCTCAGGGCACTTTTTCATATAGAGCAGGTCTAGACCGACTCTTTATAGTTACAGAGACCCAACAGTTCCCACCATGAGCAAGCACTAGGAGACAGTGGCAAGGAAAAACTCCCTTTTAACAGGCAGAAACCTCAAGCAGAACCAGAACCAGGCTCTGGGTGGGCGGTCATCTGCCTCGACCGGTTGGGTTGAGAGAGATGATTGATTATATCAAACCAAACCAAATTTAGTTAGAGATACTGTGAGCAAAAAGACATAAACTCAACTAAAGGATTCAGACTGTTAAAAGACCAGTGGAGCCAGAACATATGGCATCTCATTTGACGTGAAAATGGGACATTAACTTTAGGGCTCAGCCACTGCAGAGGTGGTTGAATGCCTTCAATCTCCATCCAAAACAGGACAGGCGTGTGAAGCTCCAGGTGACGCAGGAAGCTCTTGCTGTGGGCCTTTCCCCTCAGAGCAGTGTATGTTCCAGGGATGGAGAATCGGGCAGTAGATCTCCTATCCAGGACGGGCCCCCTTCCAGGCGAATGGATGCTACATCCGGAGGTTGTAGCTCTACAGATTTGGCAGAGTTCGGACCGATCTGCTTGCGTCAACAGAAAAGACTGATTTCAAGAGCTGGTTTTCCTTGAGGGCTCAGTGGGCTCCCACAGATGCTCTGTCTCAAGAATGGCTGAAAGGTTTGTTTATGTTTTCCCACCATTGCCTCTGATTTCCCATGTACTCCACATGATTGCCACAGGTCAGTACAAGGTGCTGTTAAGATCCCCAGTGGCCAGGGAGGTATTGGCACTCCCCTTATTTGAGGGAAGTAGACCTACAGACATTGTGTCCACTAGGAGCTTACTTGACACACACTCAGTCCCTGAGGAGGCGCTTACACTCACAGCTGATTATATGTTACAGTGAAAAAAAATATTGCGGCTTCCTCTGTCTAAACAGTATGGCTACTTCCTGGCTGCTTTGAGAGGAGTACCTCTGGCAGAGATCCTTGCATCATCATCATCATGGAGTGCTCCATGCACATTTTCTTGATTTTTTTCTTATGGAGTCCACAGTTCCTCGCGACTCTGATGGTACTAGTCATCCAAGGTGAAGACCGTGGTGACGGTCTGAGTGAGGTCAAAATAGATCGTAAGTTATGACTATAACTATGAATCTATGAGAGAGAGAATGCTGACCATCACCATCTCTGGTCGCTCAGATCGGGCTGAGGCATTCCAGGCACAAGGAGGAGGCATGTTCACCCGGATGCTCTTATAGACAGCAAGCTGAGCCTCCTAAAGTCAGTCACATTATTCACAGATTACAAGAATTACAGTGAAATGTCAGAAAAAAGAAAAGGTTACAATATGAAGTTGTGTGTGAGTGTAAGGCCACCTTCAGACTGACTTCAGCTCTGCGTGAAGAAATGCAGCCCACTTATTCATTTGAATGAGGTCAGTCTGGTAGGCACAGCTGGGGTGCCAACGCAGAGGGCTCTGGCAAAAAGATGCAGGGTGGTCTGGCAAAAACTTGAAGCTGCCTCAAAATTTGCCAGACCGCAACGTGACATCATCCAGCAAGGCCTTGCTGAATACATGCAAGCTCATATTCCTGGTAGATTGCTTTGTAACATAAACAATGTATTTCTACTGTATTTCTGCTGTAGAGTTGTAAAATCCTGTCTGATAAACCTTCAAACTCATGGATCTGTTACTCAAACCGGCCTTGCTGGATCGTATTTCACGTCTCACCTGTACCTGAAACAACAGCCCACACCAGTGCAGCCCTCTACGTTGTTTTAATGCAGGACTGTTTTCATCATGATAGGAGCAGATATGAATGAAATGAACAAACAGATCTGTTGGCTGAGTTGTGGTATAGCTTGTTTATTAATGGTATATTTTTGCATAGGGAAACATACTCATTTCCAGTAATGAATTCATCAGCATTTGCTGATAGCAATGGCTAAATATGGTTATAATGACATATTATCAAAGATGTTAATATCCCCCACAGCAGATGAATAACATTAGGTCAGAAACACTGGTTCAGACAGCTGTCACTCAAACTATGATACATTCAAACAGGAACAGAAAGTCCAACCTTGAACAGACCACTGTCAGTCCATGACTTCAGTTTAGATGGCCATGAGAAGACATAACTATGCCACAGTGTTGACATCTTTTCCAGTCCCTGTCTAAATGCAGTCTTAGAGGAACAGTTTACATCATGAAAATAAAGGTTGATTATCAACATGTGCTTCAGCTGAAAAACATCCAAAGGAAAAAGTACTTAAAGCTCTTGTTAAAGCTGCTACAAACTACATCCAGTCCAGAGCAGCAGTCCTTTCCACAGAGAACATCTCAGACCAGGGTTAATGTCAGCGCGCCTGCTCTCCCAATCTGGAACATAGACTTGGCATAAGAAACACAACCTGCCAAAACCTCGTCAATTCTTTTCTTATATCGGGATACAAAGATGTGCATTATTGATGTTTCTGATTGGCTGTCAATTAAAATCGTATATTAGGACAAGTTAATTAGTCAAGTTAGACAGCAAAGTCCTGGTATAGTCCATTGTTAGACTATGAATAACAGCAATAGTGGTGATGATTTTCTTTAATGTGTTCTTTGGAAAGTGATCATGGTATGGTAATGCACTCTGAGGCGTCCCAATATAGAAAGTAATAGACTCGGGGGGGGACCTCATTATGTATCATTGACTGCCAAAGATTTAGTCTTGTTATCCCGTAGCTAAATGAACTATATAAGGTCCTGATTTACAGTTAATGTGAAAAGGACTGTGGTCTGTGTGGATTGTAGTCATGCAATGATGAAAGCTAATCATGCCTATGCTCTCTCTGATGTAAGGGATATATATCTGGAAGCAAGCAAAGCAGTCCTTTACTATAATATCTGAAAAGTTATGAGAAAGAAATCCTTAAAATATGAAACTGCATTAAAATTTTCTCTGAGAAACAACTCTTTCGTTCATTACAAACTGTCTTCAGCACATGGAGTAAACAGTGTGCAGAAGCAATGTACGCGCAGATACAGAAAGGAATCAATATGGCATCACTGTCAGAGGAAAACTTGGAGCTCTACAAAATCTGATTTTCAGTAACTAAGAAAGGTTTTCAACTGGTGAAAGGTTTTGAAGGGCCATTAAAAAATAAAAAAGCAAACTTGCAATTCAAGTAAGAAACAGCAAAAAGAAACACATATTGGAGTAACAAGGTTTTCAGGCAACAGCAGCAGTAGGGTAGAGTGTTGAATAACATTAACAGTTTATAGAAAAGAGCCCTCTATGAAAACATCCCCCAAAAACCTCCCCAAAACGTATTTGTTAGTATCCAACAGTCCCTTTGTTCCTCACACAGCATTCAGCTAAACAGGAAACAGGAATCGCCACCAGCAGTACTACTGTTCACTTACAGTTATAACTGCTTACAATACTAACCATAACCCGCCACTCACAATCATAAAGCAGTTATGATTCTGATGTGATGCATCTTAACAGGAGTCGCCCAGAAATATTGTTTGGTTATTCTTTGCTAACAGTGGTCAGAACAGCACTTGGTTTGTATCACAGAGTAAAGAAAAATCTAGAGGGAACACCAAAACGACATCTTAGTCAACATGTAGTCAACAAATTTCAAAGATCTTTGACAATGTACTTTTATAGAAACAGACCATCCATACAGTGCATATTTCCACAAAAGTAAGCTGATTTTTCAACCTGCCATCAGGGCAAAACTACAGCCATGTCCTCTCAGCAGCTTCACACTTCCAACTCGTGTTTTGAACTATCAAGTCGATCCAGTGGTTAGTTTATTAACACTGGGAAAACTGAAAACTGCATGCAACACACTGGCTCCAAATTTAGGCAAAATAAGGTGTGGGAGTAACACTAAACTGTAAGGTACACAAGATCCTAAGTAGTTCCCAACTAGAAAGGATGAAATTACTAACTGCTAATTCATGCATAGTTAACTAATAGCACCTGAATAAATGAAGGATTGTAAAGTAGATAATAAATGAGTGCCAGATCTGTTAATGAAGCAGTATGCAATGATTTGTTCCTGTAAATACTTAACAAAGAATTCCTGAATAACTCAAATGCTGGATCAAAGGCTAAATAATACATAATCAATGACTAAACACTGCATTTGCATTAAGTAGATATTAGTCTCTAGCTATGTGTACCTCAAGTTATGTAGTGCATTGTACTGAGTTGTTACTTGGCACACATTATTGTTTCCTGGTTAATATGATATGTGGAATTAAGTGTTAAATGTAAATGTGCACTGAATATAATACAACTGACTGATACTAAGTACAGGCCATTTCCCTCAAAGCAGCATTCACAGCTAAGGACAAACTCGGATAACCTCAGTCATCTTTCTTGTCTAATGCTTCGACTGCCAGCATTTATGGTATATGTTACATACTACAATATAATAACAGTGACACTTAGTATCCGTACTGTGTGGGCTGTATTAAAAGGTGGCGAAAACAGCTGTAGTCCCTGAACATTATCCAACCTAAAATGAAGACCCATGAACCTTGAATCCACTGAACATTCATTTCCCTCAAAATGCAGATAGTCTGTCAGTGTTTCCTCTAGAATTTCTTCAACTCTTTGGGTTGTTTTATGGCTTGTCACCTCAGGAAATGCTCAGCCCATCTTCACTGACTAGGGCTGGTGATGTTCTCAATACTGAGCATCGACCCCTAGGCTGAAGTGTCTCACATGACCATGGAGTGTTTGAATACAACACGTATTGCAAAGCACAGCATACAAAATATCTCAAATTAAACTAGCAGTAAAATGATAGGCACTGCTTGTTGAAATCATTTTTGGCTTTTTTCAGTTTCCATTGCTGTTGACCTGCTGATTTATTTGAATAGAGCAGAGAAAGTGATGAGTTTGCATGCCAACGTGCTTTGACCTGAGGAGAGGACAGTGTTTGCATGAGACGCTGAACTGATACTGAACTGTGTACTGTTTTCTCTCCAAGTTCAACTTCATGACGAACACATTATTCTCACCTCATTAACACTTTTGACTTGAGGACTTTTCTACACAACTTCCCCTCTCACAAGAGCTGGAAGAAATCTCCACTTTGATTGGCAACAGTGATACCATAGTTACTGAGAGCTGCATGGTATTTTACCTATTTTACCTTGTTTGAGTGGGTTTGATATAGAGGCCTGGGTATACTGTGTGTCTTGTTGTATGTAGCTGACACACCTTCAGAACACAGTGGTCTTCCACTCAGTTGGCTGGTGTTATGTAGGGAAGCTATTTGGCTTTCTTTGTGCATTTTCTGTTGTCAGACTGGTAGTCA
Source organism: Macquaria ambigua (assembly GCA_008360985.2). Taxonomy (NCBI): domain Eukaryota; kingdom Metazoa; phylum Chordata; class Actinopteri; order Centrarchiformes; family Percichthyidae; genus Macquaria; species Macquaria ambigua. The sequence goes on along the minus strand of VMKM01001316.1, from coordinate 66,277 downwards.
GTGATAGAGAAAAAGTAGAGAGGAATAGAAACGAAGAGGATTCACACTTCATAACCTAATTCAATACAGAATCAAACCTCTCCTGACAACCAGGAGCCATACATCCAAAATATGACCATAATCTGAAAATACACTGCTTTCAGGCCATCTGCCTTTAAGTAGTGCATACGTCATCTCTACAGGTTAAGGGTTAGAATTAAAATCACTTTCCATCTTGGCTACAGGTAGAGCTTCTGGTAGACAATATGAAGCTGTAATACGATTCTCAAAGTACAATGTGCACAGTAATCTTGGTCATCAGCTGGAGGAGACACAACAATCACAAAGCCACTATGGTTTTCTGTAATCCACTACATCAGCCCTACAATATGCATAGCCTTGTAAGTCTTACAGTATTCTTTTTTGAGCTGTGTAAGAGAGGTGATTTAAATGCATGGCAATTTTTGACTGTAGTTTTTGGTGTTGTATTGAGTTGTGCTGGATAATATTGAACCGGTTTGGGTGTTATTGTGTCCACCTCCTTAAATTTTGGATCCTTAAACTGGAGCGATCAAACTAGAGAGACTGTTGTTGTCCTTCATTCTGTCCAGCCTTATTTTAACCTAAAAGTGACTTATCTTTTTCTGTCTGTGGGCCCAGAAGTTCTCCCTTTTATTCCTGTAGTGCATTTTCTAATAGGCAACCAGCACCTAATCACACACACACACACACACACACACATCACAACTGAGTGAACCAGTCAGTCCCATCATGGGTTAATGTTCTGCTTCATCTTTTTAACACATTTCACAAAAAACCTTTATCCTCCTGCTTGTAGTTTTAAGTGGCTGCCATGTGAGTACAACAACCCAAATTCATACCTGTTGCTCTCGGATGTATCACTGTGGTCATATTATTTATTACATTATTACTGCCAAAATATTTTGGATTGAAAGAGGGAGTGCAAACATGAAATTGTAATTACAACTTGGCCTGGTGTCCGTGAATCTAACCAACTGCTTTCAACTTTAACAATCACAACCAGTACTAAAATCAACTTCACCCCAAGCTGCTGCTGCTCTTCAGCAGACGTAAAGCTCTGAATTATTAGCTCTGGCAAGCAGCTTCTGTCTGCTTCTGCACGACTGAACAGATTTCAGTAACATTTTGTGGAAAGACACAAATGTTTGTTTCAGGTCTGTATCTGTAGCAATAGCGCAATCATGTTGCCATTTATAAAGCACTTTTCACTTTGGCTCATCATTTCTGACTGAACTCTTAACAAGAGGTCTTCATGGGTCCACAGAGCTGCTAATATCCAAGACCTGACCCAGGACCTGAGTCAGCCAGGTCTGGTAGGGTCCCGTTGTATTGCTGCAGGTCTCAGGTCTGTGTGTCAATAGGTCTAATACCTGAAGGATCCAAGCAGACTCTCCATCCGCTCTGATCATGTGGTGTGTCATCATTACCACAGGAGAAAAATGTGTTTTTTAAGCAGACAGAGAGTACGGACTGTGAAGTGCAGGAAAATGCCATGTATTACTCTTTTTTTTAAAATTGGTGGAGCATCATGCTGCTGCCAGTGTAACTGTTCTCTCTCTGGGTCTGTTCAGGGCCACCACATTTTGGATCTGATCTAACTATCCTTGGGTCTATTAAGACTGGGTCTGACTGTCCATTTTGGATCGATCGGTGAAGACCTCTACTCCTAACTTCCTGAACTGTGAATGTTGGGTTAAGACAAGTCTACTATCATTATGGTCTATGTCCATTTAAAATGTTTGGTACAACTCTTCTTACCACTCCCCTATTTCATTCCATTTCCACCAAATTTGCCACAAGATATTCTGATGGGCTATTAATTTGCTTTTAAATATGTGATACCATTCACTACACACACACATTCTTTTAGGTATGGCCTATTTGACATAAACTTAGATAACTCATTTTCACCCATCATCATTCATCATCCCTCACATGGCTAAACTACCAGCCCTCCCACAATTTTTCCCATTTCATGGGTCCCTCACACTGCAGCTTGGCCACCATCTTAAGAGAGCCAAACTAAAATGCACAAACACGACAGACTTAAACATTCTAAACATCCTTTTTATAACTGGTAAGTCCATGTTGTACATATTTTTATACACACTGCTGTGTTTAAAACTATAATTCTACAAGCAACATAATAATAACTCAAGAAATAACTAAAAAATAACCTAAAAGCCAAGTTGAGTAAGAATAGTGTTAAGTGCATGCATTCATATAAAACTCAAACTCATCTATGGCCTTTTGTAGTATCTTGTCACATGATTAATCATGTGGTCAAAGTCATCATACAGGCAAATGGACGGTGTTCTAATGGCCAATCATACAGTTGCAGAGGCTTGACGCCCAAACCGGAGGATGTTTAACATGTTTCCATTAGATGGGATTGAGTGGCTAAATGCCAGACAAAATATTCACAATATAGTATAAGACTTTTCCCTGCAATAAATACTATCAAATGCGTTTGCATGTATTTAATACTTGGTTTTAAAAATAGGATGTAGACAGAGCTGAGCAGCGTCTCTGAAAATGGCTTTTGTTTGTATTGTGAACATTTAGGCAGGACTTACCAGACTTTACTTTCAGAACCAATGTTTTTGCTTTTGCAAAGTGCCATTTTCAGATCCAAGGTAGCTAATAGCTAAATAGTGTTTCAGTTTTCATCATTCAGTCCACACACACCTATAATCCAACACTATAAACAGCAGAGCCACTGAACCATATCAGCTCTATGAGTGCAATCAACACCTGATTATGGCAAATGATGTCATTGAAAACACTTAAAAGAACAGTCCAACATTTTGTGAACTACAGTTCTTTTCTAGTTTTACCCAGAATAAAACAACACCATATGTATGTGTATGGTTCATTCTTGACCCTGGAAACAGTAGTTTGACAAAATAATCTTATCTCAATGTCCACTCACTGTACTAGCGTTTCAGAGCTTTTTCACAATCTGAGTTTGCCCAGCTGTCATGGAGATGATTCAGTTGTCATGTGATCAAATAAAGAATAGAAATTTGGTCATGTAATAACAGGTGTTTGTATGTGGAGGGCAGATCATTACCCCTAAACCAGGATATGGGTTTAGATCTCCCCTATGTATAACCACTGTTATACATGTGACCAAAATTCCATACACGGGATGACACCAGAGCCAACTCAATCAGCAGAGGAAACCTGTGAGATGTGGTTGAAAGCAATGGAAAAAGGTAGTTACTGGACCTTGAGTTAAGATAATTGGGGTAAGGGCTAGGATGTGTTCAGCTCAGCTTAGCACAAAGCTAGGCTAAACATGTCTGCACTGTGTGTGCAGTTGGCTGAGTGTCTGTAGGCTACTGGACAGTGGGATGACAGAGATATCATCCTTCTCATGTGACTGTGAGTATGACAGAAAACAAGTGTATTTCCCAAAATGTCAGACTGTTCCTTTCACACTGTAAAAATTTGCTGTGCCTTTAGTTGAATGGTAGTAGTGAGTAAGCGTTGTCCCAGCCTCTGCTGAAGCTAATGAAAGCTTTCACTGAGCTCACACTCGAGCTAGTATCTCAGCTGACAGTTAATACACTGCCACTGTTTAACCGAAAACTGTGTACCTGCTACACTGGTTAATGTCAAGCAATCACACATGCAGCTTTTTTTTATTTTTTTTTTAAGTGCTTCAAGTTGTACCATGAAAAGAATGATCACTTGCACATAATGTATTATTGTTCTTTAACTAAAGGCAAGGCACATAATGTGTTTTATGAAATATCGTGCAAAATAGAAGTTTAACAACAGGGCTATTATTAAAATTTAAAGAAATAGACAGCCCTTCCATCCACTGCTCTCTGAAGTAGCACAGAGTACAGAGGGAGGAAGTGGAGGAGGAGGAGGAAGAGCAGGATAGAGAGGAAGAGGTATCATCAGTTTGAGCCATGCATTCATTAGGTCAGCACAGCGACCAGGGCAGCACCATGCAGTATACATCAGCTTTAAGCCAACTTTAACCAAACCTTAAACCTCACCCTACCAAAACCCAGCTCATATCAGCATCTTCAGTACAAAATCTGAACCCCTAGGCACTGACTGCTGTCAACTTTAACCCCAAACCCTGGGAAAGGAAAAGACACAGACACCTGCGTTCAGATTGAACGCAAAGTGAATTGTGGGCCGAAAAGGCGCCAATTCTAGGTGGCGCAAAACCAACTGGAGTCGCTTCTGTGCGAGTTGAAAATGTTTTACCTTATCACACTCATTCCAACACTGTTTGACACTAAAATTTATAAATGCAATGAGAGGAAAAAGGAGAAAAACTGGAGGAAAATATCAGACCGAACTGGAGTTCCTCGTGAGTTCCAGGTCATGGTCGCTGCATACGTTGCAAGCTAGTGAGGCTGTGCACAGTCGGTACGCTGGCTGTTTGGGTAGCCCCATTTGTGACCTCACCACGGGAAAAATCAAGTTATCTTTTACGACAGCAGATTGCATCTCCAAAGGTATTTTTGTGATCCCACAGATGTCTGCTTTCTAAAATGTCTTCCCGGAGAGAAACCAATGTATGAATCCAATATTTCCACTGACCACGCCACACTGCTCTACTCCTCTTCTTCACTGGATGTACATTACGTTCGCTGCTCAGACCTCGGCAGTGGTCAGAAACATTTTATCTTTCCAGATCAGGAAAATACCTTTCAAGATACAAACCACTGCTGTACAACAAGTAAAGTAATAATGTTCTGACTTGTCCCCTACTGTTTGCACAGGGAACGCAAGTGACCAAATCATGGAGTAACGTCTGCAGACTGCAGAAACACTCAAATTTATAATTTATAATTTATGTGAATAACACAAGGCGAAAATCCGCTTGACGTTCAATCTGATCGCACCTCAACACAGAAACACCAATCCACATCCCCAGGCAACACATTTCAACAGACTGCTTTATAGTTGCAAAGCCTTGGAGATAAAAATATGGCACAGATTATAATATATTAGTCCCTAAAAATCTAATTTATATTCAGCTTTTTCATCACCAAAGAGATGGTGTACGAAATATCAAAAGGTCTGGGTGCACATGTTCTACTAATGTTGCACTTGGAGTTTGCATTGAATTTTACATAGAAACATCAATAGTGATATGTTTTAGAATTTGATTATGGATTTTATTCTGCTTCTGCATTCAGATATTTGACAACTACTGATAGTTGTTATCCCTTGAACTGACATCTTGCTCTTTGTCACTTCTATGAACATATGGTTTTGAGACGTCACCATTACCGTGGATAAGGATTAATGTTTGGATTCTATTAAATGCTAACCTTGTCAAATGTTTAAGAGGATTCTAATGTAAGTTAAAATACAGCATGTAAGGTTTTAAGCTATTAAATGCCTTTCAAAAGGTTAATGACTAAATGAAGCTGTGAAAAAGCCTGCCACAAGAGAATACTGTTTTGCCTCACTAAAGCACTGTCATAATGCAAATATTGTGTCAATGTTGGACACAAAAAAGCAACCTCATGGCCTACAAACTCTGGTTTTAAATGCTTGGTTTGCTGCCAGTAGTAAACCATCAAGGTTTGACTTGAAACCAACCCTGGCTAACCTGTCCTTCCATTCATTTGTCTCCAGCTCACCCCTGCCTGAACTCCAACCAAACCCTACTGCTACTGTTCCTCCACAGATTGCTCAGGTTGGGTTGGGGTTGAGCTACACAGTGCAGAACCTGTCAGGGACACCTTCTAGACCTCCTAGATTTTGTGCTCAGGTCAAGTCCGTATGCACACGACCTGCTGTCATAACCATCAACTTCAAGAAAAACACACTACAGCCTGCCAGCTTGGTAACATGCCACATCATCGCACCTTTCTCAAAAAGGAATTTTAACTTAAGAATAGTGCAATGTCTACTACATCTCTTTCTATTCTACCTACATACAAGTACAAACCCCGTCACTGTGTTCTCTGAGACAAACAAAATCTACACAGCATCTCCTCAAAACAGAGCAGGGATGAGTGTGGAAATGCAGGAACCATATTCACATTCTGACACACACACACACAGACACACAGACACACACACCATGCTACAGTTTCACACATTGAGTTTGGCAGCCAGTTTACTGCTGGCTGTGCTGCCACATGATCCTGGTTTTAGTGTGTCTTTGCCTTTTCTCAGTTCTACTGAGACGTTTCTTTGTGGAAGGTGCATGTCTCCTCCAAATATTGTGCCTTTGGCCGTTTGGATAAGTACTGTCATGACAAATGCAGCAGGATATTCATGTAAAAAGATGCCCTCTGCTAATGACAGCTCCTCCTGATACCAGTAGCACTGGGCCTAACTCTATACTGGTGTCCAACTGTAGCATTGTGTGTTGTGTTGGAGGAGGCATGAATATAGCTCTTATATTCCTCTATTACTCATTGTTTTCTGATAAAAAAGCACAATCAAACAGTCTTAAAAACATGAGCTTAGCAAAGCAACTTAATGATTTCAGGCAGATGATTGTCAATAAAAAAGCCAAAGTCTTTTGGGGGAGAAGAGAGAAAAAAACTGCGCTGTTTCAACTCTTCATTTTCTTCAGACGTATCAATAACATTAAAAAGTGCAAAGAAACATTACATATTAACATCGGGATCTCTCTTTCTAGTCGGTTCAGAAAATAAGGGAGGCTTATTTGCATATATTATAAGCAGCACCTGCAGCGGAGAGGGGCATTCAGGGTGTTGAGGGGGGATGAGGTCTATGTCTGTCCCAGGGAGGAGGCCTTATACTAGATTTAGTGTAGAGACCCAGGGTAGAGGGGTAAAGGCTGACATCCATCCCAGGGAAACAGGCCTCATCCTGGGAACACAGTCAGGTTACAGGCTTCTTAGGATCTGGTGTGTTGAGGCCTGGTTCTGGTCTGCAGTTCATCTGGACCAACCAGACATCCGCATCACTCCATTACTTTGACTTGAAAATCGCAACTCACGTCATTTGTGAGAACCATTTAGTGTCATATAGCATAGTTCATTCTGTGGCTGCAAAATGGCTGAGTGACAGCAGCATCCTTCTTCCATCCAGGCTGTCTCTTCTGGGTACATACACATATATAAATATATTACACTGTATATTTATATATATGTATGACCACATGTTATGCTTCTACAAAGCTGAATATATTTTTCCTCTGGCAATGTCTTGACAACATTGTTTCCTTTCCTCCAGGACAGTACTGCCATGCCAATCACCTTTCCTCCAGAGTTCACTCAGTTGCCCAGGTACCAAGACTAGAACAGAGACAAACACACAATTAAAATGTACTTCATGTATATCCTCAGCCTGCATTTCAAACATTTTAAAAGAACATAGAACTTTGCTGATTTACCTCAGTCAATAGCAATAATACACTGAAAGCCTGTTTTTTGCCAGGTTTTTTACCCCATTACAGAAGAGTAATCGCCAGATTTGTGCTGTGGTGCTCTGTGTTGACTTCACAACCGTCTCTAGCATCGACCCAGGTGTCTAATCACTCAGCTCAGCTGTGTCCAGTCAGGTTATTAGCCATTAGCCTGCAGCTAAACATTCTTAACATTTTAAGGCCCCTTATACACTGTGCAATTTTGGGCTGTCCCAGATGAAAGTTGACTATCGTAAGAGAAAACCTCTGGCCGTCAATCAAAAATGCTGCTACATCTCACTGTGTGACACATCCACTGACAGCTGATTTACAGCTTCGGAGAACAAAGACACACTTGTCAAAATTCCGACGTGTCAGAAATCTGAGACCAAATTTAAACAAAGTGACTGCTGCTACAACCAACACCTACAGACCAACCAATCTGAATATGGCATGAATTGATGCAGAATACACTGGCCATTGTGTACATACATGTATACAGTACCTTTAGATACCACTTGGGAATGTAAGTATCTACAGTATTCTAAGTGCCATTTTTGGTACTTTAATTATATTGTAATGTTAATGCTTATGTACTTACTACTGTAAAGTTTTGAATGCAGGATTTTGAGTGTGTCAACACTGTGATATTGTTACTTTTAAATGGTCTCAGTACCTCCACCACTGGTCTGTTATGCCTCAAAATTGAAATTATAAGTTTGACACGGATTGCAACCAAGATTTTTTAGACCCATCTGTGAGTGACATGCAATGAACCTCCATGATACTCAGCCAGCATTCAGCACAAACAAACTTTCCATTTGTTTGTTTTATTTTTTGTTTTGTTTTTTTGTCAGATATGAACATGGTAAAGCTGTTCTGGAGTATTTTTAATTCAGCAGCCTGTTTCACCTGCCTGTTTCCTGTTTCAATCTGTTATCTGTTAAAAAACGTCTTCTGTTCATTTTGACACGTTTCACTAATCAAAACCAATGTAATTTAATTGAAACTGAGACTGGATTTCAGTCACATTAAATATCCCTTGTCATTACAAACCACTAAGAACTTATCTCACCATGTATTTTGTTGTGACAAACTTTAGAAATACAAAGAGAGAGACAGAGAGGGAGAGAGAGGACTTCTGGCTCATCAGTATTAGCTGAGCTGTTTCTGGAGCAGAGGCACTGCAATGCAGCAGCAGCAACACAATCCAAACATAACACAGAAAGCCCAACTCTCTCTCTTTATCAACACATATTGTATACACGTCTAAATATCTAAACTACCTATTGATGCACACACCCACCTGCCTCTGTACCTACCACCTTCACTGCATACCTATTATAGCCACCTACTTCTCCACCATCCTACTACTACACCCACATATCTGCAACCTGTCAGTTACTGACCCACATACCTACCTTACAGCTGCCTGACTGATACAAAGTTTTCACGGCCCAGGCTCCTGAGAGACTAATATTTTTGGATTGAATCTGCCAACCAATGTTTTATTGTCAAATGGATTATAGGTTTTATTTGTAAGATTTTGTCACATTTGATCCTTGTTTATCCTTATTTAGACAACAGAGCACTGACGTTTTTTGAAAGCTGTCAGTTGCTGAAAGTGTCAGTAGAAAGAGACAGCATACTCGCCCAAGAGTCCAGAAATTTTACTTTTTAAAGAAAGCAAAACATGAATGAAAGAGCAGCTTACAAAGTCGAGTGGATACATGAAATCATATTCAGTCATCCAATTTAGCACAAAGGGAGGGACAAAATTTGACTGAGATGCAATAGTTTTCTTTAACTGACTTGTGACTGTTAAAATATAGTAAAATAATCAAGGCTTTGAGAACCACAAACCAAATGTTATTCACCTCTCTTGTATTTTGGGAGTGATTATTTGCATGGCTAGATATGAGTTACACTATGAGTTAGTGGGAATGTATTTGTTTTTTAACAGATCCTGAAGGCTCCTAACCCTCCAATAATCTGGGTTTTGTTGGGTCAACTGATCCCCCCTTAAATTGAGCTTGACAATGTCAAATGAACCATACTAACCTGGGCTTGGTAGAGTCCACCTGGGTCTCGAGGGGTGACTCCAACGAAGGAGGTGCGATTGGCAGGGGGGGTCCCAGGGGCCGAGTATGCTGAGGGTGTTTGCGTTAACAACATCAGTCTCATAATGTCTCTCATAATTCCATGTCACTTTAAAGTTGCATGAGGCAGTACTTTTAACAAAATCTGTCAAAATCTGTCCATATCACAAAGGAGCTACAAAAGAGAATAGCATCAAATGTCCCTAACTGAGTCACTGATTTATCCTGTCTGATACAACTCTGCTGTCTGTATGATCACTAGAGGGGAGTAAGTGCATTTCACACTGGACACTACTGTTTATCTTTTCACTCAGTCTTTGGATGTTTTGTATTGTAGGGACACCAGATAGACAACAACAGAGGCAACAGATCTGATGTTGGTGAGTCTACCTTTCACTGGACAGAGTACTGTACAGCTCCTCTCTTTCTTTATTGTCTGTCTATTTCAGGTAGGAGGACAACCTCCACCAGCTGATATGTTAACATCTGACCTGAGAGGTATTCCAGATTGTGGAACTGGCAAATTTAGCCAAGCGCTATATTCATAAATTTCCAACACCTGGTACTATTAACCCAGAACTTAATGAAATATAATGTAACGTGTATCCATTGTCACAGGTTCTGCTTCTTTGCTTTGGGGACGAGTTTCTGGACTCAATTTCTGCTCGGTTGGTGATACCAAATGCAAGTTTCTGGTACTTGCCGGTAGTGCTTTTGATAGTGATTGGTCAAGCTGTTGTGACATCACATCACAATAAGGACAACTACAACAAACACAACAACATTAACCAACAACATTAACAGGACAACCAGTACTCCATGATTATAAAAAAATAAAGGATCACAGTGCGTTCACCAAAGCAAACCCAAAACCTACAAAGCTGCTTGACTCGCTGAACCCTGATTAGGGGAACCAACCGGCTCGTGCCAGCCCAGCAGGGACCTGGATCGTCCTTCAGAGTACAAACTTGTATCTCATTTTCACATAACGTGAAAGAAGATAAAGAATTTTATGAATGCCACTTCATCCTTTATTGTCTGTCCCACAACTGCTTACTTCACTCACCAAGCAAACATACGATTGAAAGCTCTAGAACAGCTACTAAATGGACTTTGCTGCTTTGTCAACTGCTATTTCCAAGGTCAAGAATGACCTTTAAAAAACATAATTATTACATAATTCTAGTTATATGAGTGGGTCATTACGTATTGCGCTGGATTTTCTAAGGTTTAAGTTTTGTGCGGAAAATCTCAACAACACCAGATAAAGTGAGCCCCCCAAAAATATAAATATGAAAGATTTTTAAAAGGAAAAATAGAACAATAATTAATGATAACTTTCAATCGTATGTTTGGGGGGTTGTGTTGTGTCATTAAACTTGACTTTGAACTCAACAATCAGTGAAGTGGGAAATCACTATAGGCTGCAACTGCACTGTTCTGTCTTTTGATCTGACAGCAAGCGTTTTATTAACATCAGTCCACCTCTGCAACCTCTAACATCATCTCCACCTCCATCTCCTCCCCTCTGAACTACCACTCTATCCTGATCTCTCTCTCTCAAGTTTGTCAAAACTAAATGCATGGTGAGATCATTTCTTAGTGGTTTGTAATGACAACTAGGTTGTTAGGGATATTTTAACGTGACTGCAACTCGGGCTCAGTTTCAATTGATTTATTCAAGGTAAAGGAAACATCTTATTCCATCTTTTGTTTAAATTTCCCATAATGTTTGTTTGACTTCTACTCCATTAGTAATGTAAGTGGTCCTGAAGATTGTATAATTTTATGAGTAATAGACTTTTTTTCTCATGTGGAGTTTAACTGCTGTCGAAGTAAATGCTGATGAATAAAACGTTAATCACTAAATTGGTGGCTGTGATAATCAAAGGACATACTTTATTTTGAAACCACTCCACAACTGCAGTTTATATCTAGCTGTGTGTAGGGCAGATGTCACTAGAAGATGCTCCGGGACATAGCTCTGTGTTTACACTCATTTCTTAGTTTGATGAGCTGAGAGGAAAAAAACAACACCTGCCTTGGTTATCATAATGTGGGAACATGCCACCCAATGCATTGGTATGGCCCTTTTATGTTTTTAATAGTTTGTAGACAACAATTTATTTCTATGGCATAAACTGTATCAAGCTGTAGATACACAGACAATACTTGCTAGTAGGGTCAATTCATTGTTGGGTTGGGTCTTTTAATGGGATTTGTGGCTAATAATACTACTAATATTACACCTACTACTACTACTACTAATAATAATAATAAAGATCAAATACATGTTGAATGAGTAATCAAGGCAATACACAACTTTATAATTGTTTGAAATTGCATATTACTGTATGTCAGCAGTTTTATTATATGCCCACTTTTGCTGCTGTTGTTGTTATCTTTATGCTGATATTCACTACGTGCGATCATATACATATATATTTTGTATATGCCACACATACTGTAATTTTTTCTCCAATGAGGAATCAAGTTAGTTTGGGATTCCACAAACCGTCAGTCTGGAATACCCCACAGGAGCCTTTACACCAGTAAACCCTTTGTGTTATCTTTCCTTTGCACTTCCATCTCAACATTTTCTGTATTTGGATATACAAATCTAGGACTATATATGGTAACATATTCTATTCTAACACCCATCAGAAGGTTATGTATATACGTATGCATTTTGTGTCATGCCACACATCAATACTGTCAATGGAAGTTTGTTAGCGTTTTGACCACTTACTGGGTGATGTGGGGGAGTTTGCTCCCCCATCAGAGGAGGTGGTAGTGGCCTTTGACTCTGCAGGCAGTGTCAGCCTGGGGAGGGAGGATGGGGGAGGAGCCAGGGAGGGTGCTGGTCCAGGGGGTGCCAACATCTGAGAGGAGATGTAGTGACTGGGCACTTTAACCTGGTTGCTGCCATTCAGCTGGAAAAATCAGAAAGACAGTCAACCAAGTATCCTCCTATTTAACATGTGCTGTAATAATGCTATACTTTTAACTATACAGTTGGTGTAGTCCTAAAGTATACATCCCAAACACTTTTTAATGTATTCACACTCTGAAGCTAAAAGCCTTTTATAAGCAGTCTTCCATCATGTTTGCAACTCTCAGGCAAACTTAAACTATGATTATGTGTACATGGAAACTCACAGGGAGTGTCACATACAAAGTGGGTAAGAAAAAAGTAGGTGCTACTGACTCACATTAACAATTCAATTCACTATGCTTTATTGGCATGAATGTAACAAAGACAATATTGCCAAAGCATCAGGTAATCTCTCCCTCTCTCTCTGGTAGAGCTACCTGTTCTACCAATAAACAACTAATATGTCATACTTTTCAATATGAGTTCAATATAAGTTTAAATTAAGATATTAAGCACCAAACACAGATTTTAGTTGACCTACATACTCTTCTTTCCTGCAGGTACAGAAGTACAGGTGTGAAACTGTTGGCACTAAGGCACTGCAACTGGCTGGTATTGCTTTTCTTTGTTTTACAGAACTAGAGTAGAGGTTATTATTATTTGTGTAGTAAAACTCTAGCTGTTAGCCAGCTAAAGTAGTATTGGAGAAAGGGGAACAGTATTTGGAGCTCTGTGACGTTCTCTTCTTAGAGCTGACCTTTTGACTGGTTGTACTCACCGAGCTGGGGGTTTGATTGGCAGGGTCGCAGGCCAATGAGACCAGATCTTTTAGGGGGTCTTGGGCCAGGTGAGGAGGATAGCGGATTGCTCCGTGGGGGAAGTAGGAGGAGGATGGGAAATGAAGAGATGAGGAGGGGTGGGGACCCCGAGACAGACCTGGACAGAGAGAGAGACGAGACAGAGAGGGAGAGAAACAATACAGTAAATTTCATTTTTTTCTTTGTGTTCTCTTTATGGGAGTAAATTATGCATGTGTGTGTGTGTGTGTGTATGTGTGTGTGCGTGTGTTACTGACCACTGTGAACAGCTATGACTGGCCGGTGGTGCTGAGTGAAAGAGCCCAGTCTTGGTGAGTCTTCCTGGGGAGAGGGACTGTCCAGCTCTGCCTTCTTCACTGGAGGAGACAGACCTAAAACACACACAAAACAAACACACACACACACACACACACACACACACACACACACACACACACGGATATATTTATTGGTGCAAGCACCTGGACCCTTTTTATTTGTTAACTTGTTGGTTTAAAGAGCAACTTAACAGACGCTGTAAATCTTTTGCTCTTTGCTTTTACCCCCAGTACCACCACTGCATTATTGGCCTTTTATGCCAGTTTACCACCATGAAACTAGATGCCTCAGAGTTGGAATAAAAAATTAACCTAGACTTTTGCTTCAGACCAGTACCCACCTCCAATATTTATATAATATTAATATTTAAATAATAAAGCATGTTAAAATGGTGAAAAAACAGCAGAAAAAAAAACATAATATTGGAAAAAACTGAAAAGTTGTTGCATTAGTTTGAAATGGTACTATGCTATATAGCAAGAGAGTACATATTAGGCTAACACTCAAACCCCAAACCTCCTACATAAAAGTGGGTAACTACATCACTGGGTCCATCAACACCACAAAACAGTCCAATCTCATGACAAATCAACTGTGCTGAAAGCAGGTCAGTCATGACTACACACTATACAGTCAGGTGTGCATTGCACTGCATTGTGTTTGCTGTAAAGTGGACCAGTGGGAAAACTCCCAGAACTCCAGACAGCCAGTGTGCCCATACTCTGAGATGCTGTGGAAATAAAGTGACAAGTAGGGATCGGAACTGGTCTTGACTGGTCAGAACCACTTATCTACTGAGCTATCGGTATGTGAATGTCATTCATTCATTTAATGGTAATTAAATTAAATTTGAAATTGCCTACTGTTAAACCTTTCCCCTGTGTCTACAAGCTAATGCGTTCCAAAGCATTATGTCCCTACATCGTGGTTGTGTTTAACAGCCTATTGGGACAATATGCCATAAATTTGCAGTGTTTTGGATCTTCAGAGCAAAGCAGCTGCCGCTCAGCCCGTACACTCCCCCAAAACTCAAACATGTTAGAAAGTGGCTCCTAAGCCCAGAATAACCTGACCAGTCAACCTCAAATCAAGTTAGCACTTCAGATCAAATTAACTACGCTAAGATCATGACCATAAGTGAGGGATGGAATGTAAATCAACATGTAAATTAAAAGCTTCACCTTCAGGCTCAGCTCCCTCTTCACCGTAACACTCTGGTACAACACAGACTGGATTGGTGCCAGCTGACAATCATACTGACAATCAGCGATTGCTGATGCCCCTACCGATTTTAAGATGATTCATTTATTAATTGGTGGTTGGGCATACTTTATTTATGAACTGTATAAGAATCCTAATCAGTCGGCTGTAATTACCCAAATCTGTGTTTTACAATTAGAACCAGAATATAATAAAAGCCAGCCTGAACTGCGCTCCATGCAGTGTATTTTCTGTGACAGAGGACTCCTCCAGTTCCAGCTGTCACTTAGCTGTGTCTGCTCTCTACTCTACAAACTGCAGTAAAGTCAGGTTTTGGTATGGAGACAGCTAACAAAGCTGAAAAACTGAAAAACACGATGAGGCTGAGTCACTCTGCTTCTTGATTTAGTTCAGTTTAATGAATCAGTGGAGACACATGTGCTATATGTGATCTGAGAGACAGATTCATTAAATATCTACTGTAGATAAACACTGAGCAGTTAATGATGTTGTGTTGTTATTTCATCTTTGGACCAAGCCGATCCAGAGCTGTGTACGCTGGCGTTCCACTCCAGCCTCTATTGCTGATGCTGCATCTTGTCATTTTGTGTTCGTACATACTGTACATGCACAGCAGGTAAGCGGTCACTATATAGATGTTTACTTGATCTCGATGATCTCCATCATTCTTTAGTATTGGAGGATGACTGTCTTTCATTTTCTTGTGTAGTTGGGCTTGAATTAGTGTAGTTTGAGTTTCTTGATTGCAGACCTCAGCTCATATTTTGGAACAAACTATTATTCCTTGTCCCCATAAATTGAAGCAAAGTTTTCATTCTTATAAGTTGAATTTATTTTGTGAACGGTTGTTGTTGTAGAGTTTCACTGTTTTGTTGGGGATGCATAGCTACACACAGAACTTCATGTATGCACCAGCATTAAATACTGTATGACCTCATGAGTTCATGTGAAACAGCGCCTCAGAGTTTCTGTGGAGATTTTGATTTATGTTGGTGGATTTGAGTTTCTGTCTGTAGTTTGAGATGCCATGGTGGCACCTCTGGGGTATGACACCAGTCGGATATTGTTGGGAAGTTTGGTAGACAGTAGTTAGTTAGTTAGTTAGCTTTAGCTGTCAGAGGAATTATATCTGAGAGAGAAAGGATTAACTTCAGTTATCCATGATAACTGAAGAAAACTCTCTGGGATGGTGGAGTGGTCTGTGGTAAAAGGTATTCATTAGTGTATTGCAAATTGTGTCTGTAAAGTGAGCAACACTGGTATGGTCCTTCAGAAAGGATCTATAAGAATCAACAGTGAATAAAAGACAACAATGAACTCACTGTTCTTTATCCTAAGTGCTTAGCACACCATAGGGATGGTGTTAAACAAAGCTGCCAGACATGATTTCAGTATGTCAGTAACATATTCAGTTATTCTCATGCTTTAGTGTCACTGGACACTATAAGTCTTATTCTTATTCTGTTACCTCCTTCCATGTCATCAGTCCAGTTCCTGGAGCTGCTGGCAGGAGAGGAAGGTGAGTGGTAATACTCCCCTCCTGGACTGTCAGCCTCTTCCTCCATAGAGCCAGACTTATGACGCTTACTCCTGCAGACACATATACAGACACTCAGACATTTAAGATCATGGTTTCATGGTGCACTGTGTGAAGAGATGAAAGTAGAGAGCTAAGGAAAATATAGGTCCAAAGTGTCTTCTTAAGTATTCTTATTGGTGTCAATGGCTAAAAGTGCTTCAGTAACTACAGTACAAGAAAAAGGCTGGAGGGTAAAGAGTGAAGTATGGCCTTCAGTAAATACACACGTTTTATAATAATAGCTGACATCTCCACAGAGGGATCGTTATCCATAAATAAATCTTCAATTTTGTGTTACTCTGCCATAAAGTTGGGGGACTTATAAAAAAGTGAAGCAGCAGAGGCCAAAATATCCTGAACCTTAATCCCTAGAATAGGTCAAGCTCCAAAATAACTGGATCCTACATTTCACACATAATGTGACCATCTTTTCAGACACTCCCTGCTCATGTTCAAGTTCAAGTTCTTTATTTGTCATATGTACAACAATTACAGTGAAGCAGTCTTTGGCAATGCAATTCCTGTTCTCAGGCTCCAACAATGCTCATACAAAATGTATAAAAAAGAAAATCAAAAGAAAATCTAAGACATAAGACATACAATAGTGCAGAACTTAAAATATATGAAATGAATGAAATATAATAAATATAAAGCAGAATATAATAAAGTAAAATATTATATAAAATAGACAGTAGTGATAAAATGAATAAACTGTAATGTAGACAGGTTGTGCAGTGATGTAGTAATATATGCGTAATGAGAACAGGTTACTGACAGGTAAGAACATAATGTAGACAGGTGTTGCACATAAATACACATACTGTTGTGATGTTTAACAGCTTGCATACAGATAGTAAAATAAATATATATGTATACTGTGATGTATGCAGGTATAAAGTGTAGTGCAGTGCAATTAAAGTGCCATAATAATGAGCTTGAGAGCTTTAGAGTTCAACAGTCTTATAGCCTGCCACACGGCAGCAGGCAGAACAGTTTGTGGCTGGGGTGATTGGGGTCTCTGATGATCCCGTTGGCCTTCTTCCTACACCGCTGGATGTAGAGGTCCTCCATGGGTGGCAGCTCCGTCCTGGTGATGTGCTGAGCAGTTTTCACTACCCTCTGTTATGCCTTACAGTTGAGAGCAGCCAGTCAGGATACTCTCAATGGTGCACCTGTAGAAGTTGTATCCTGGAGTTCATGTTGAGCCTCTTCAGCCTGCAGAGGAAGAAGAGCCGTTGTCTCATTGTCCTTGTGATGGTGTCAGTGTGGTGAGTCCTGGTCAGGTCCTCGCTGATGTGAACCCCGAGGAAGCTGCTGCCTCTCTCCACCGTAGTCCCATTGATGGTGATGTGGGCGTATCCTTCTCCCTGTCACTTCCTGTAGTCCACAATCAGCTCCTTTGTTTTGCTGACATTGAGATGGAGGGCTCTGACCTCCTCTCTGCAGGCTGTCTCAATGTCGCTGGTGATTCAATGCAATTTTATTTATATAGTGCCAAATCATATCAATAGTTGTCTCAGGGCTCTTTTCATATATCGTGTCGTGTCATCAGCAAACTTGATGATGATGTTGGAGCTGTGGGTGACCACACAGTCGTGCGTGAACAGGGCGTAGAGGAGAGGGCTGAGCACACAGCCCTGAGGGGCGCCAGTGTTGAGAGTCAGGGTGGAGGATGTCCTGAGTTCATCCAGCTCATTATCTAGTGACTGGACATTTGCTAAAAGAATACTCGGTAGAGGAGGCCGGTTTTCACGTTTCCTCAGCCTGACCAGGACCCCGGTCTGCGACCCTCGTTTCCTTTGTCTCCTCCTTTTTCCAGGTACGGGTAATCCAAGCCATGGATATTCCCTTTTGTTCGTTGATCATGGTGAAGAAGTGTTGTCCACTAACGATCTAATGTGCAAAAGTTGTTCTCTATCATACTGTATGATAGGGCTTGCTTGGATGGTGCGCATGTTACGAAAAAAGTGAAAAATAAATAACAGAATAAAAGAAAATAAAACAAGAAAAACGCAAAGTTGAGGAGTAAGTGCCAACATCTTTCAAACTTCACAATGTCAGCTTGTAATGCAGGCTTGATATAAATTTGTAGTCTCCAAGCCCAAGCTGTGATAACCTGTGATGACATCATAAGGGGTTATTTTCTCAGACTTGACGAAGTTCCTCCAGTTTGACCAGTAAACTGACCCTTAAAACACTTTTTGTATTCCTTCTGAACCATATTTCCAGAGGAAGCCAGATCAGTAGCTACAAAATTAAGTCTCAGCGTCTCTCTAGATCTTGTAACGGGTGACTCCGGGGAAGCATGGTAGTCATGGTTAGATAATAAAGATATCAACACTGACTATTAGTTTGAGACAGAGATACAGTGTTGAAGGCTTACATGCCCATCCACCACCACCACACCCTTACTTTACTTAATTTGAGCATCACACTACTCAATGCACTGACTGAACCAAGTTATGATCGTCCAACACCAATCGCTAATGCTGGATAGATGCGTGTGAATGTAATAGAATGGGTTACATTCTGTCCTGTTGGATGACAGTCACCACCTCATGTATACACATTGCATAGTGAGAATATCCTTTTTTAATATATCACACTGTCCACCATATTATGCACAACAAGAGCTGTTGAGCTTTTGAATGCAAGCCACAGAAATAGCACAGGACATGACTGTAACTGCACAAAAGCACAAGCACAATTCTTGACACCAGTAAAGCACTGCTTCACTTGATCATTACTGACACATCTCTGCTGCAGCTCTCCTCCCATTTCACCACCAGTTCAAGTTTAACAACCAAAAACCAAAAACATATCTGTGCAGCTAATGACAATGGCCCTTTGCTGCTGTAAAGTTCAGCAGAAATAGAAAAACTAAACTAAACTTAAAAAAATAAAAAGTCAAATGAAATCACTGATCAGTCGAATTTAACCAAAACACTTATCCTTACCTTGCAAGTAAATTCTGAGTTAATGCTTATGTGTATGTCACTGCCATGGTTGTGAAAATGGGCTCCATCAGAAAATTAGGTGCATGACATCTCTGTGCACAACCATGCTGTTTCTGCATCTCAATTTTATTCAGTTCAATTGATTTCAAGTGAATCCCATCCATCCATCCATCCATTCACCCATCCATGCATCCATCATCTATATCCACTTTATCCTGCCCTGGGTTACAGGGGGCCTATCCCAGCACTCACTGGGTTGGAAGCGGGGTACATCTAAACCAGTGGCCAGTCTATTGCAGGGCTGACACATAAAAAACATTCACACCTATGGGCTAATTAGAATCACCAGTGGATCGTGGGAGGAAACCGGAGCCCCCGGAGGAAACTCACACAGGTAAATGTTAAAATACATTCAGCGTGTGTGTTGAAGCCAGTAGTTCACAACCTCAGGTTTTCACTACCATCAAGCCACAAGCTTTGTGTCATTTCAGGGCATCCTCCTTGTTAGGAAGATGCCTACAGAGATGTAGCCTTCAGAGGACTAAATTCCCTGAAGGCCACACTGTTGACGATTCACAATAGCATCAAGCTCCGTTCCTACCCACTCTTTCATGACTGGCACACAATAGATTTGAGATTCTGAAGACTGTCAAGAATACACCAATAATGTAATAATCTCCACATTTGGGAAAAAGAAGGCGGCATTTATTAGCTGCATTTATGGACCCTTTGGAATAGGACAGCCTTGTCAACTTGTTATGTCATATTTGGTTCTGAAATACAGACTTAGAGGGTCTTAGGGAGGTCCTTAAAATGGGACACACAAAGGGAGGATTACTTTGCCACATTTTGGCTGGTCTAACTTCCTTCAAAGGCTGTTTGACGGGAAAAACTTGGTATTTCACCTGGATGGGCACAGTTTTGCAGCATGTAGCAGTGCACACTTCGGCGTAAGCCTGTTTGGGCTGGGCATCTATTGATGCAAGATACTACATTGATATCAGAATACTGACCCCTTCATCTGAGTAGATTTTTGTTGTTGGACATAATTTAGTCCATCTAAATGTCAATATATTTGTGCACTATTTAGTTGTGCATTTTCTCCAGTATTACGTTATAATGGTTAATTTGAGAATTTATCAACAGTCAGGTAAAAGTCATTTGAAAATCTGCAGGGAAGTCTAGTTGCAGTTGCAGCCGTGCCAGCAGTACAAGGAGCACAAAGCTAAGTGTATCTTTGTAAATCGATGATCACAAAAAAAAGTCTCTGTTTGAAGTTACAATTAGGTGTGAGGTCTCCTGTTGGTTTAATCTTGGGGTTAAGGCAAAGATTAGGTTAATAAACAACTTTTTAGGTTACCGTTTTGCTAGCTTATCCAAAAAATGATGAGACAACCCCATGCGAGCCAACGAGAACATGCATCAGACACACAACACTTTGTGTGACGCTACGCAGGACGTAAGGCACCGCCCCCAGGTGAAATATCAAGTTTTTAGGAAGTTCCGCTGTTTGACAGTGTTAACTTGGGTTTAGGGTTTACATTTGAACTAAGCTTAGTTTAAGGTCATGGTAAGGGCTGACGTTAGTCATGTAATAATTGTTAAGCTTAGTACTGGGATTTAGTTAAGATTAATTAACAAAGCAGATTGGGCACTTTCTGATGTTCTCATGGTAAAGGTTAATGCAAGGCAGTCAATGCAGATGTATAGCAATTTGCAGTGTGTGTGTGTGTGTGTGTGTGTGTATGTGTGTGTGATTACCCGCTGGATGAGGTGCTGGCCAGCGATCGTCTGAGGCTGACTGGCTGGTTGACAGACTGGTTGAGGTCGTAGGCCAGATGACCCTGGAGCTCCCCCATAGAGAAACTAGGTCCTACTCCTGTGACTACTGGAGCTACACACACAGGGAGAACACACTGTGGTTATGACCTACCCACTAAAAATTGAATATCAGCTTTCTGCCAGTTTAATGCAAAATGTTATGCAACACATAATGCTTATCAGATATCCTAACTAGCTGGGTTGAAGTGACTAAATTTGCTGTATTTTCATTGAATGTTCTTTTCTTCCTCCCATTTTGTGAAGCAAATCAAATTTGCATTATCCTGACAACACATATACTTTGAATCAGTCCAACAGCAGCCAGTCAGTTGTACAGCAGCAGGGAAAGGTGTGTTTGTCAGTTCAGAGCAGCAGACAGACAACAATCGATACCTTACAATTACAATTGATACCTTAGATTATCACATTCAGATGTAAAGATTCTGCTGTGATCAACAAAATACTGATGCCAACATGCAAAACACTCAGGTCAGACTAAGACACACCTGATTAGGTTGCTTTTAAATTTCATAATATTTATTTGAAATAAATCAAAACTTTAAAAAGTCTTTTAAAGGGGCGGTTGTGGCTCAGGAGGTAGAGCAGGTCCTCCATTAATCCCAGGGTTGGTGGTTCAATCCCTGGCTCCTCCTGTCCACATTTCCTTGGGCAAGATACTGAACCCTAAGTTGCTCCTGATGGAGGCCAGCACCTTGCATGGAAGCTCCGTCCCCATCAGTGTGTAAATGGGTGAATGAGACCAATCTGTAAAAATGCTTTGGGAACCGTTAAGGTTGAAAAGCGCTATATAAATGAAGTCCATTTACCATTATTATTTTTGTAGGTTCACTCTAAAATTTGATGGATAGTGTTGTATTGTCAATGCACAGTATTCTTAGCTGTCACATGGCCAACTCTGCAATCATACAACCGTCTTGAGTTGTTCAATGACGTGACATGCTCAATGTAACTCAAACTCATAAATAAAGGGTTGGTGTTACAATGAATGGTGGCAGTAAAGTTGGGTAAAGGCTAAAGCTAATGGTAAAGTAGACTTACTTCTTGAGACCTGGACCAGCTCAGTGACACTGAAAACTCCTGATGTCACAAAACTCTCCTGGAACTCTGGACCATCTGTAGAAACACAACTGCAGTTAGACACCAATGCTGTGTTTGTGTGCGTATGAGTCTAGAGCAGTAGCAGTTAGTTCATGTCAGTCAATTCAGATGTTGACAGATCCCAGGTAATTAGGTGTTCTTTCACTTAATTAATGGTATGTGGATGTACAGCACACCATTGCTAAAAGCATTCATGCTTTTAGTTGTGCTTGTGTACACTGTATTTCCCTGGTATAAAACTATGAGGATTTTTTATCAGAAAATTGTATGCTTTTGATGGTTTGCTTTTATGTTTTTATGTCCAAATGTTTTGAATATCCTTAGGGACAGACCGATAATAAATAAGAACAGCGTCGGAAATTAGCATGGGCAAAGGGCAAAAATGCCCCAGCAAATCTTAGATTTGCCCCTAAAAAACATGATCAAGGGGCAAAAATTGCCCCCAAGATTTCAAGAAAAAATGATATGATATATGATATGAGTTTAGGCCAATATCCCAATCCTACATTAAACCATCATTTTATTTTCATTCAATTCATTTAATTTCCATTCCCGTCTCTAACACACACTCGCACAAATAGCGCTGTTGTTCACACTACTGTTTGACTGGCAGAGGCCAGGTGATCCTGCACCTGCAGTGAAGATGGCTGCTGCGAGGGGCCAGTACCTCATTAAATAACTTCCAACTGTTAACAAAGAAAGCAAACCTAGGTCGTCAGCAAAGCCACCCCTAGCAAATAACGGCTAGTTCAGACATTTCGGTGCCCGCTTCCTTTTGGTGCCCATGTTAACCGTTTGGGCCGTTCACACAGGAGGCACCATGCTGCGGTGCTCTGCGACCGGCTTACGCTCTGCCGAGTTTTCTCCGCCCACCACAACCAAATCTGGCACGAAAACACACTGATAATCTATTCTAAACTATATTAATGAATAAAAATTCAAAATCTCCCCATCCACTATATTTATTAGAAATAGTATCACTGTAGTTTGTGATTGTGTTTTTTAAATGATGTTCTTATTCCACATGATTGCACACGTCTCTTTCGAACAGCAATAGTATGCTCTTTATTTACTAATGCACAATGAGGTGATTACTGTAACGTTATGCATTTTAATTTGCTCATTTCACATTAAAAACAGCAACTTTATGCACTAATTACTATTTTTGCCCCCAAATTTTGGAAATGCCCCATTGCTGTAGACTGTGGGGGCAAAGGTTGCCCCCGAAATATTTTTTTAATTTCCTACACTGAATAAGAAGGTGTTTACGTGGAGTAAATCATGCAGTTCTGTAAAGAGCTTTATGATATGCTGTACATCTACAGGAATACTCTGTTTTGTGATTTTAACTCCATTAAAAAAAAGCTTCTTGCCAAAACCAAAATCAAGGACATTAAACAAGGATATTATGGTACTGAATTATATGTTACATCTCACTGTTACATCTAGAAGCCAAATATCTTTAGTTGCAGTTGAAAACTGGTGTTCTTCCTCCAGATGTTGAGGTCGGCAGACTCAGAAATATTGAGGAGAAAAACAGATGATGATGAAAAGTTGGAATGGTTGTTTAATTTTGATGTGTTTAAGTTAGTTAACTTAACTAACTTCTCTAAAGCCTCAAAAAGAAGGCAAGATGGATTATTATTATGAATACACAGTACAGGCTGTGTTAGTGATTTATTAATTGTTTTGTAGAGATGAAGGTCTGAAAATCTGACAGTGAAAAACTTCTTTTTTCTTTAAATTTTTTCTTTATTGTATAAATATATTTGAGGATGTATGTGTGGCATTCTTGATTGGTTAGAAATGAACTTTTAGACTTCTACACAGGGACTTGTCTTGGTCGACTACCTTACTATACTAAATTTACTCAACATACCAAACTTAACATCTTACAGTAAAACATTATGAAGAATGTGATGTTATTCTGGACTAATAAGACAAACAAAACTAAAGACCTGATGATATTAGAGCACAATAATCTGTACTGCTTTACTGTTTCTAACTACCTAATAATTACATAGCAATTTTCCTGGAAGAACTGTTATTTGGTACTAATTAACAGGGAAATAGAAACATATTTCTGAGAGTTACAGTAAGTAAGTTAGAGTTTAGTAAGTTGTTCATGTTGTGTGCAGATTTTCAGTGGAATTTCTTTGCAAGAGACAATTAACAGACAGTAAATGAAGAAAAGGAAAAGTGGCTTATACGTAGACAAAAATGATAAAGATTATGCATGTGCACATACATTACAGAATAATTTGTAACAAAGTGCATCTTCTCATGTAACCACGTTACACAGACTGAAAAACAGAATGTTCTTCTATGATGGAAGATCCTTTACATTACCCATGGTGGCGGTTCGACTGTCCTCCTGATCAGAGCCCACTCCTGTACGACTGGGACTGCTGCTCTGCTCTGCCTCTGAGAGAGAGAGAGAGAGAGAGAGTTCCTGATTTCAGCTGATAGATGTAAACAGGCAAGCGAAGGTGAAGAACACTCACCCACTGCCCACTGTTTGTATAAATATACTGTATATTTTCATAATAATTTCTTATTTTTGTAGTTTTGTCCATCACTTCTATCAGCAACAGTAACATTCAGTTCGACCTTCAAATGTCAAATGCACTAATTGTTGGCTTGCTGAAGGCTCTGCCCACCTGCACAGGTGTCCTCACTTATTCCGGCTGATTAGACCTCTACTCAGGTTGAAGTTGGGCAGAGCTATGCTGGAAATGATGTGAGATCACCAAACATATGTTCCAATAAGAATGATAAAAAGATTGAATTTGAGAAAAAAGTGAGAGAAATGTCAGTCAGGTACTCACAATAAGTGAAAACACCTGTGATGGTGGACCATTAAGGTGGCTCAACAATATCAGGTGCTTGTGTTTCTTGCCCTGTCAGACTACTTTTTAGTGATATTTTCATGTTTCCAGATCTCAACTATTACTTTGGTGAGTACAATGTTATTAGAACTGAGAGAAATGATGGACGAATTTTCCTTTAATCTCAGTAAACCAAAAACACCTGAGCAATAGGTTGAAAAAAATAGTCTAGGTTTGAATTTCTTTAATCAATCAGAATTGTCAAGGATGGGGCGTCTAGGTGTGCCATGGTCTAGGACGTGTACGTAAGGACCACAATGTCTATCTGGTGCCCTCAAAAATCATTATACAGTGCTTCTACAGCAGAGCCAGACAGCAACTGGCTGATCAATAGCAGCAGCCAATCAACAGTTGTGGCAACAGTGGCAGCTTTGGGATGATAAAAACAAAGCTGATGAATTAATCAAACAGCGGCGTTTTGGAATCTTGTCTGGTCTTTATATCCTCCAGGTTCTGTCCTGCTAATTAAATGTTGTACACATTTTATGCCAGCAGAGGGCAGGGCATAGTAATACATTTTGCTACTGCAGACCATTTTCATGGCGGACATTTTGACGTGTCACAGAGGTGTAATTAATAACATTAATGGCTACTTTCTATTAAGTGGGCCAGGTTATGAGCAGGCTGGCTCATTGGTGTCTTACTGGGGCACTTGAATGGAATAGAAGCCATTATTAATGCAACTAGCTTCAGTTGTATTCTTCCTGTTATGATATCTGTTGTGAGAAAAGTTTATTGAGAAAATGTGAACCAAGTCAAATGTATGTCTCCACCAGTACATTTCCATAGTGTTAGTAGTTAGTGTCACCAGTATGCAAAACAAGTAGTCTAATTACCAACCAAGCTTACAACAGCAGGAAACTTGCATTTGCAAATCCTGCAGAAACAATATGTGCAGATTGTCATGAGACGAGCATTGAGTATACTGGTTTCCAGCACTGAATCACCAAATTAGAGAATAAGTAGTGTAAGTGTTCAGGGAATGTGCATGAATACTCTTTCAAACACAGAGCCAGTCAATATGTGTTTGGTTCAGTAAGGTCTCATATCTTCTGATAAGTATTCCATCAGACTTCAGTCATTTGAGCTGGAGTTGTGGCTGTGCAAGGTTACTCAGCTGTTTTCCCATTTGACCTGCAAAAACTATTCTGAACCTTGGCAAAACCAGACTGTAGAACATTTTCAACAGTTTGATCATTGGGGAAACTATTTGTGAGGTAAGTGAAGTATTTGCTACTGTGTAGCTCTGCTTGTGTAAAATCAGGCGGTAAATCAGGCTGCTCAACCAGATGGACAAAGATGATTTTAAATGTAAAGAGTAAATACTATAACTGTAAGTGTTTGGGATCTGGACCATGATCCAGTAACTAAGCATGTGGGTAAAAATAACTTCCAGTCTGAAAAAGTGGTAGAGAGCAAGACTTCAGTCAGTTTATGGAGATATACAGTCCAAAAATGTCTCCAGTATACTTTTAGGTCAAGTACTTGACACTCTCTTTAAGAGTGTGTTTTGCTGAGTTACAGCTGCCTGCACAACCACAATATTAAAACCACAGTCCTGACATTGTGATACCACTGTGAGTCGGTTGTCACCCTCAATAGATCCTGCTGCAAAACCTTTTTTGTTCTGTTGGCTGGTTGTTCATGTTTATTCTGCAGTCAATTGATATTTTATTTACTGTTGCAGAGACCAGAGGCCTGTACTACGAAGCAAGTTCAACATACCCAGGATCTCTTTTCATTATCTGGCTTCACTGAGCCTAACAACCGCGATCACGCTAAGCGGTCACACGACGGTGGTTATCAACTCGATAATTCAACCCAGGGTTTCCCAATGTAGCCATGAGCGCGTTCACATAAAAGGGGCGGGGTTTGCAGCATGTGGCCAATCACAAACATGACCGGTGTACTGGCAGCAGAGCGGCATCCTTTACCAACAAAGAGCAGATTATAATATTAGAGAAATACAAAGAAGTTGTACCCTGGCAGAATAAAGAATAAACAGAAAATTATAATTCAAAGTGTTAAGTAGGCTTCATCTTATAATTATATTATAATTATAAATAAGACATCTTATAATTACAACAAGTACAAGGCTTTAGTGCTTCATTCAGTCTCTGTTTTAGGATGATATCAGTATACAAAAGCACAATGAAATGACTTTGACATTTCTTGCAAGAAGCTGACACAGATAGTCAGTCCCTCCGATGAGAATCTATATCTCTCATATAAAACGAGTTCCTCTCACGATCCACTTACAGAGCTCCACAGGATCTTCTAATGGTGATGCCGTTTTCCAAGAGAATTGATTGGTCAGTAGGCGGTGCTTTTATACGAGTTGATCTGTTATCTCAAACATAACCTGCTCCAGAGCAGGTTAGAAGTGCAGCATAAGTTACCATGGCGATGTACCCCAGTACAGAAGTAAACCACCGTCGTAACCCTGAAAACCCAGAGTTAAACCTGAAGTTACCTCGCTAACCCCAACTCCTGCTTTGTAGTACAGGCCTCTGGAGTCACTGGTGTTGTTGTATTTATGTTGTTCTGTCCTCTCAAACTGAAGCCACAATATAAAAACCACATGTGAACACTGCATTCTTTTTCAGTTGTTTTTGGACCCAACCCGTATTTATATTTACATAAATGGCTTCAACCGACCAATGAGAAAAAAGAACTCAGAAAACTCAGACAACTTTTGTGTTAAACAGCAGCTCTGAGTATGATTTAAAAACATCCAGAGCTACTTCCATCCATCCATTAGCTTTACCCGCTTATCCTTTAGAGGGTTATGGGGGCTGGAGACGATCCCAGCTGACATTGGGCAAGAGGCGGGGTACACCCTGGACAGGTTGCCAGTCAATCACAGGGCTGACATGTAGGGATGGACAACCATTTGCACTCACATTCACATTGTGGGAGGAAACTGAAAATAATGGTAGTTGTAACCAGAGTTAATTTTTACTGTGTTTAAAGACGTCTTTACACCAGCCAACTGTGGCTGCGTGATGAAATGACATTTTACATGAGGCCAACAAGGTAGATGCTGTAATCATCTGAGGTATAATCACCTTTGTTAAAGCCTCCGTAGATAACTTGAACTTATTAAACAATTACACCCTGGTTTTAGCCTAGTTTTACAGTGGTACGAGCAGATAATGTGACAGCAGTGGGGGCCAGTGCAGGAGAACACACACCACCACAGCCTGCAACCAAAACTTTGGGTGTCCTTTATTAACTGAAACAAATGCCAAGTACCACATGGAAAGATCTTCTTCTCATATTTTATGTCATAATTATGTAAGGTATTAAAAGACGCATGGTCACAACCACATAGGTTTCACTCAATATAACATTTTTAAAAATTATAAAGACATCCCCAACATCGCTAGTAACTAAATCACATCATTTGGCTTTAAGGTATAGAGAGAATTTCACTGAGTAGGGTTATAGAGGAGTGATGTAGTTTACTGGTTATGGTGATAGTATATATTTATAGTGTATTTACACTGTATGCACTGTTGTCTCAAATGAAGCCAAACAGCACAACTTCTACTAGCTTCTCTTATTGAAAGGAAAGTCAAATGTGTAAGCTTCCTTACAGTTAGCCTGGTTAGAAAATCAGATCTGGGTCTTCCATCACTGTTTCGCTGGGCTGAGAGATGCAGCGAAGCTAAAAATAAGGTGGGAACCCACATCAACACACTATTGACACAGACTGAGACACACACACATAAACACGGTCTACCACATATCTGTGTGTGAAAGACAGAAGAATTACACATAATTATTAATTAATACAGAAATGTGTAAGTATAATGTTAATGCAATTAATAGAATTATGCAACTAAAAGTATGATGAAGATAAATGCTTCACTGTGCCATTCATCCATCTAAGCATTTTCCCTGGTGAAAAATTGATTCTTTACTACGCTATATATTGCATGTATCTGTTTGAATGAGTACTCATGAGAATGAGTACTATTTCAGCGTACAGTCATATTCTTTTAACTTGATGAGTCCGACATTGACCAAGACATACAACATTTTCCTAATTTTCCTTCTGTTTATATATTATAAAGTGTGCCATAGCCATCAACCACATCCAATACAACACTGCTGTTAAAACCAAATAGCTTCCATGTTTATATTTATACTATTTAACTACCCAATCTCCTTTGTGTATGCACTGTCTGCGAATTTTAATGTGGTCATACTTGCACAAGTCGCTCTCATCCTTGTGGGAGTTGCTATTGCTCTCCAACACTGTATTGTCCATTGTGGACAAACTTACAGCAAGCACACAGGAAGGATGCTCTTGAAGTTGATGAAAACAGGAAAAAACGCATGTGATGCCTCTTAAAAGTTAAAACTTTCACAATGGCCACATGTCATCATTGTACAGCACAGGTGCTGCTGTTTTTCTTCTACTTGCTTCCTCATTCTTCTCGTCTTAAAAAATATGTTGGCTATCTTGCTGTGTTTTTGAAGGAGGTGAAAGAGAAAGTGATTGGCTTGGGCCTAAGACAGACCAACAAGCCAATCATCAATAAGGAGCCACATGCAGTTCAAATTTCCCAAATTCTGCCCACAACAACTGCAATTACGTAATTACGAAGGTTTGTGGATGCGTGCAAGACTGCCAAGACCAATGCAAGAACTATGCAGCGGTCCCACACTGTAAAGATGCGACATGAACAGAACAAGACAAAACCCTGGAAGCCATTTTCTTTTGGCTTTCTCGGGGGTTTCAAACTTACTTCTAGCTCCACCTGCTTCAATCCCACACACCACCTGTGTCCGTCAAACCTCTTCATCCTCAACCATAATACTCAAATCTATACCATCAAACACAGAAAGACCAACCAACCCAGCAATACTGCCACCGTCTTGTTTTTCAGACCCCAGCTGATCCACTTTATACTATGAAAACGAGGGACATGGTCAACTGCCACTGGTTTCTTGGTCACTTCAGAAATATTCTCAACAGAATCTGGGTTCTCCTCGGAACAATTCTCAGGACATTCTTTGAGGGCAGGTTCAGCCTTGACAGCATCTTATCTGTTTTGGTTTTAGTTTTCTGTTCTGCTCCATTCACTTGAAAGATTAAGGTAACGTTGATGTGTAAAGCAACTGCTAATACCATGCCACTACCTGCATGTGGTTCACATTAAATCCATTATAATGTAAAGGCAGCAGTAGGCCTTTACTGTGAAACTGGAAATAATGACATTCTGCGATTAGCTAATGTTACCAAAAATGTATTCCATATCGTTTAAAATTTAGACATTTTCTACAAATTTCTGACCAATGCTTTAAATTTAAAGCAAATTCTAAGCCTGACACCAACATAAAAATAGAGGAGAAAAAAATAAATTATTTGTATTCTTGCCTAGAAAATGTAATCTCCTATTGCAGGTCTGCACACCCACTTCAGTATGTGTCTTTGCAGAGAAAACCAATCTGTGTGTGTGTGTGTGTGTGTGTGTATGTGTTTATTAATCCTCTTGGTTGCATAATGGTGACAGGGACTGTGAGAATTGGTGGATTCTACTGTCAGTTGTGTTCAGCACAACATCCCGATGAAGTAAGTCGGTATTTAAGTTTTACCTGAAGTATACTGTATCTCACTTCACAAATACAGGATAACACTTAACACGTTTAATGTTACACAGCAAAGAACGACATTTAAGTGTGTGTACATACCTCTCTCTTGTACATAGTAAGCGAGGTAGAGGTCGAGCTCTTTGACAGAGACAGAGATGTGTCGAGGCTGGACACAGAGGACTGGATTGGAGCACTGGCCTCCCTTCACCAGCCGCTCTCCATCTGTGCTTTCCAATGGGATTCCTTTAAACAGGATGACCATCACCAGGTCCAACCTCCACACCTTAGAAAAGACAAAACACAATCATTATTGACTAAAAACAACATGAATCTAACTCTAGCCAAGGTTAGTATAACAATATACCATGAGGAATCACTGCACCAGTGCTCCCCTTCATGTGTATGATACTGCTTCATTAAAATAGTTTCAAGTTGTCTATACTGGCCAAAAGTTTTACTGTAAATTTAGAATTTCATTACTTGTTAACCAAGCCAACTTTTCTGATGCTAAAAGGGGAATTATGTGTGTTTCCATTAAGTGAGATGGAGCAAATAAAATCAGATGATGTCATCTACAGAGGGGGAAATGAATAGTCTTGGTACATGTTGCTGCTTCCATGTTTTTGCAATGTTTTTATATACTGAACATGTTCAGAAAGATATGTCTGTAATATAAATTTTTTTCTTATCTGCAAATGTCAACATTTTTCATGCCAACTGCTTACATGATGAAAATCCAGTCAAACACTTTACCTATCTAATTAAGTGCAGTGAACAAACTGGGATTAAATGAGAGCCAAACCCTAAATAACCATAACTAATACTTGGAACTGTTTTCTGGTAAATTGAGGTGATTTTTTTCTCAGATGTTTTCTCCATTTTCTTCCCTGAAACCCTATGGTTCAACAGCTCTTGGACCTTGTTTTACATCTCTTATAGTATTTACTCCATTGCGTCTTCCTTCGCATCTTTTAACTTGGCAACTTCTACAATGGGGAGTGATGGGGAGAATTTCACCAATAATATATAAAAATGCGCAATATGTTAATGACACAATAATTATTACAAAACTTGCACCTGCCAACACTACAGTATGATGAGTGATGTTGACCAAAAAATCCAGTAGCTCTATTTTTTAACCAACAGTTAGTTACCACTGTAGTTGAATGAATGAAGAAGGCACAGGCAACAGTTCTGTGGAGCTCCGAAATTTCACCCTACCCCTGATGATATTGTAGCCTGATATGAATGAAACCAGATGTCTGTCTGTCCTTCATAACTAAACCAATTACACCATGCCTGAGTTGCATAACAACATGTGATGGAGACTCAGAAGGGACTGTTGTCCAGGCAGCTGTGCCAACACGGGTGTGTGCATATATATATATATACACATACATACATACATATATACATACACATATATATATATATATATATATATATGGTGTTTCTAGAGACATATTGCTTCTATTAGCTACTTGTTTGATGTGAAATATTGAAAAATAAAGCCCTGATACAGAGACATATCTATATCCTCTGCATATGGCAAAGTGTACCTTTATGACACAAAACATCTTGTTGATACAACAATTATGATGTTTGATTTTTACTCTCACTTTGACAAGAGAATGCAGGCAGACATTAAATCTGGGGTGAGAAATAATTACCCTACCCTCTCTGAAAAAAACAAACAATGAATAGTTGAGTTTCATTTAAATGCGCCTGTAGACCTTCTGCTCTTTTATACAATTTTTGGTTAGAAGCTCTGAAATCATCAGCATTTACTTATTATCCTGGCTGGCTGATGCAAACATATCTGTGGAACAGAACTACTGGAAATGAACATGTACTATTAGGCAAAATTTAGTTTACCTTGTCAGCTTGTCGGAGACAGTCTATGCGTCTCATTTTGCCCTTCTGGTCAGGGTTGGACAGAACACAGCATGCAGCTTTCTTCCCGGTGATTGACAGGACAAAATCTTCTCTGCATTCAGGTCTAATGTCCTTTCTTAGCTTGGCCAAAAGACGGCTGGCCCACTTCTGTTTCACCTAGGAACAAAATGATATTGTAAAGAGTTATGTCTATTAATATATTGAATAATGTATTGTACTAACATTAAAATAGCTTTAAGACCAGTAAGTATAATATAGAAATGGGTAAAGTATATTAATATGTTGTAAAACACTGGTTGACTACAAATAAAACAAGTAAAAAAGTTCATTTTAGCTACGTGATTTGAAATACAAAATAAAAATGTTTACTTCTACTATCCAACACTCAACTTATTTATCCCACCTCTGCCTTCTCCCCGAGCAGTTCGTCTTTGACAGCTCTCTCTTCTTCTTTAGTCATCCTTTTCTCATGTTTTTTGAAGTACTTCCTTTTCCTGGCCTGGAGGTTGAACCATGTGTAGGCGAAGGCACGGACCTGGGGCAGCAGAGCCTCGATGAACGGATGGAACTCATCCTACATGACAGACAGACAAACGTGAATACACACACATACAGTACACACACACACACACACACATCAGTAACCAAGCCAACTTTAACCACAACTGTGGTTAAACAGTCTGGACATGTAGCATGGGCTCTATTTCCCCAGCAGTATACTGGCATAATTTCAGTGATAATCAATACATGTTTCACTCACTCTTTGTGCACATAACAGCAAAACAAAGTGTCTTTTTAGGCTTCAAGTCTTTTCTTCTCAGATGTATGCACGTACTACAGTGCTTATGTGTTTGTGTGTGGGTGTGGGTGTGTGTATATGTGTGTGTGAGTGACGATTGCTTTGTGTGAATGAATCATCTTGTGATCTTTTGTGATCTTTTAAATTTCTATATTTGCTGTCTGTTGGTGTGTTATTTAAGAAACAAAAGAAATTGTTTTCAATAATCATCATCAAATAAGCCTTAAATATATATATACTGAGACAAGGAACAATATATTTTGCAATCCATTTAAGATTACACAAAATACAGTGTTATAGCTTTAATTAAAAGTTTCAGTTGTCTGTGACTTTTGCACAGTAGTGTACATCCGCTGCTAGGAAAATCATAACATATATGTGAGCTAACTGACAGATCTCACTTTAATAGGGAAAATGGTAGCTATGGCTCAGGAGGTGGAGCGGGTTGTCCACTTATCACAGGGTTCAATCCCAGCTCCTCCTGTCCACATGTCGAAGTGTCCTTGGGCAACACACTGAACCCCAAATTGCTCCCGATGGAGGCCAGCACCTTGCATGGTAGTTTGCTGCCATCGGTGAATGGTTGAATGAGAGGCAAATTGTAAAGCGCTTTGGATAAAAGAGCTATATGAACACAGCCATTTATCATATGTTTGGAAGGCTGTAAATTCTATTTAAATGGGCACTGACATATGCACCTGGTTATGTCTGTTGAGATCGGAATTTCTTAACAGCATATCTGATTGGCTTGCAATAAGCACATATATAGTATGCAACACTCACCTTTTTTATAATGCACATCACTAGACCACTACCCAGTGGATGACAGTGCACCCTCTGCTGGTAACAGCCTCAAATTAATTAAATATTTTTCTTAATTGTGACATTGTAATTGTAATCTTTCATAACATTGTTATAGTTCTCAAAACATTAAGTTCAGTCACATCAATTAATGTTCTGTACCACTGTACTCTATTGTATTAAAACATCAAAAATTACTCAAAGCATTGTTTCTAATTTATCATCTAGTGCACTGACACCCAATAGGATTTTCCCTTTATTGTTTATGTTTATGCTTAATGTAAATGCTCAAGAAAAACAAACATTAAAAAATGTTTTAATCATATTTTATCTTTTTCCTTCAT
The DNA here is from genome assembly GCA_008360985.2 of Macquaria ambigua. Classification (NCBI taxonomy): domain Eukaryota; kingdom Metazoa; phylum Chordata; class Actinopteri; order Centrarchiformes; family Percichthyidae; genus Macquaria; species Macquaria ambigua. The sequence continues at coordinate 31,751 of VMKM01001316.1, read as the reverse complement.
TTCATATTGCTTAGGTATTTGCCATGAGCTTATTATCCTTGCTGGTCTAATCTTTTGCTCATGGTGTAACCATGGTTCTCCAAGTAGGCAGGTGGGAGAGGACTGAGTGACATGGTGATGGCTGGAGATGCAAGCTTGCTAACAGACTAATCAGTGGGCTTCATGATTCTGAACTGCAGTCAGGGACAGAACCTGCTCAACCTGCTGAGTTACAGCTACTCCATTCAACTTACAAATGCAAATTAGTCTGGAACTTCTCAGTTCATTTTTAAGAACAACAACTCAGAGCAACGAAACGAAATGCCTGTCGGAAGTAGCGCAAATACATCTTTCTGGGCTTGGGGCTGAGATCCACAGACCGGGTAGGGAAGTCACAAAGTATTGAGGTGAATACAATGAAGTATTGAGCATTTCATAGGATTTGTTGACAATAATATATATAATATAGAATAACACCAGCTATATGTCTCTTTAGAAGCTAACTTTCTGTTGCCTCTACCGCTCTCTGTGGTCACTTATTTCAAATACCAGGATATAATAAATGTCTATGTCTATATTACTTTGCGAGTGTAAAAGTAATTTTCTACAGTCTCAGCACAGCAGCGCAGAAATTAGTTTGCCTCTCAGTTAACAGGCAGCATTCCTGAGCTATGATGAAATCGCTATTAAATTCCTGGTTAGTTATCTGACAACAGAAACAGAAAACGTTGTCAGTGAGAACAACTACACTGCGTGTGGCTAAATCGAAACGTAATTTATGCGATCAAGGAGAGTGGGAGATGACAGAATAGAGGTTAAACTCAGCAGAGTAACTGATAACAGTACTGTGTCGACTTAAAGTCAGGGTACCAAGTCAAGAGACAAACACAAAAACAAAACCTTGACCATCTTATCAACAACATAGAAACAGCCACTGTGCTATGGATATGAAAAACAACCACAAAGTGCAGACATCACCACCAACGGCATTAGATGGCGTCCCAGGTACAGCACAAACTAAAACAAGCAGAAATACAACAAGGTATACCATTCAACCACCGTAAAGAGTGACTGAGCTGGTCAGGGTGAGTGATCGAGCTAGAAAGAACGCCAAAGAGAGACAAATTGCCGCAGAGACAGACAAAAACAGAGAGAGAGAGACAGAGAGGGAGACTTCGGCCCTTTGTATCCTCAACATGTCAGAAATAGCTGTAGTACTATGACAATGAGAACCATTTCAGTGACAGTGACAGAATACTGCAGCAATTTAAAACATGCGTATAAAGTGCACTTTACAGGAGCTCTCCATTCAGCACCACAAAACTACAGCACAAGCCAAAACACAATAACAACAACTCATCACTCAACAATATCATTTGAAACTGGAGTGGTGTATGACATCATGATGACATCACACATGACAGCTGTGGGGAACACTACATCAGTGAGACAGCAATGACCCTGCACAAGAAACTGAATGAATACTGGAAACGGACAACAACAGGGGCCAGATGCATAAAACTCACAACTAAAACTCTGAAAAACAGAAATATGCATACACATTCTTTTTGTCAGATTTATAAAGCTGCATGTACGCCTGGGTCTGTGTTATAAATCGCAATCTCTGTGGAAATGGGCACACATGCAGGAGCCCCATTTCCACTCCCCAAGTTAGCTATAAATGGATGTAGATACACCCTAGAGAGGTGTCCACCAAAGCGATTCTTCCTGAGGCCAGTGTATCTTTTGAATTGTTTGCAATGGGAGTGCTGCTTATTTACACTATGCTACAAACGGTAGCAGCATGACGAGGTGCTGAGCATCTATTCTGCACTGAGCGCTGCACGTTTGGCATTTTGGCACATTTCTGGTCACCGAGAGTTGAAAAATGTTCAACTTTGGGTAAAACGATGCACTCGTCCCTGTCACTTTTACCCAGCCGTCCATTCATAGTGGAGGAGGGGCGGGACAAATACCACAAAGACCAACCGTCACATCTTACATGTACAAGTGCTGAACAACGACAACAGTGGAAGAGAAATTAATACTACTGGTCTCATGTCTGTACCAAATGACATCCCCGGACTATCACGTTATCAATATGAAAAATAATGCCTGGAGGAACATTTTGTTCAGGTAAGCAGCAGTCAGCTAGAGTCAGCCAGTTGATCGGGAAAAAAGTAGTGTATCCTTGTTATCCCGGATGTTTAATCTGAATTTTGGGATCTGAATTTGGCCTATCTAATTTCAGCAACTTGAATATATATTATTTGATTTTTTATAAAACTTGAATTTTTGATTCTGAATTCGTGATCAATGAAAAATAAAAGTGTAAATGAGTTATTGAAAATTTAAAGAGTTGAATTCAGAGGCAAAAAATTCAGATACATAATTTCAATGCAAAAGAATTCAGTGCTGGAAATTCAATGGCTTTAAAATTTCAAAATCTGGTGAGACAGATTTACTTGTATAGTTTTAAGTCTGTGTTAAGAATTGTAAGGATTCTGTTATTTCTGTCAAAGGAAGGAATTATTATTATTATTAGTAGTAGTAGTATACTTCATTAGTATACATTATTATTTATTATTAGTCCCTGACCCAGACCCAAACCCAGGCCAATACCACACACAGCCCAGATCTCCTGACTCTCCTGATGTGCCACCACCCTGCACACCTGAAAGCCCTGCTCGCCGTACTCTGGCTCCAAGGAGAAGGGCTGAGACAGCTGTGTCTGAGTATCAACACTGCGTCCTTAATGCCATTAATAATCAGCCAGACGAGGAGGAGCATTTTCTTTTGAGTTTAGCTGGGGCTTTGACACGCCTTCCTCCCTGCAGTCGATCAGAGGTTAAAATCAAATTCCAACAGATTTTACATGAAGCAGAATTTAGCTCTGACCATCAGTAAAACACACACATACATACAGACACACACAACCTGAATAATTATTGAGATTTCTAAAACAGATCCAATGCGTATGCATGGTTTTATAAGTCTGATGAATAGAATGCGTATGCATATTTCTGACTTTGTGCATACACACAGTTTTAGTAGTGAATCAACACAGTTTTATGCATCTGGCCCCAGGTCTGAAGTATGCATGAGGTGCATGTATTCTTCTTTTATAAATACCATTTTATGTGTGGGAGATGGCGTATGCATGGTTTTTGTGCGTACACCTCATTTATACATCTGGCTCCAGCTGTCTGTGAACACCAGACCAAAACTGCTCATAGCATCATCTGGAAGTGGACAGCAAGAGAAAGATCTAGGAGGACATTCATATCTGACACCAGACCATCTTTGAACAGAGACAGGGGTAACAATCTCCCCCCATGTCAGAGTGACTACACCCTCAAATTCTGCTAGAGCTCTCCCTCCCAACAGAGGAGTGAGAAGGCAACAACTGTAGGAGACGTGGCCTTGTGGCAACGTGGTGTGTGATGCAGAGAGTCAAGCATGTTTATAGCCCTTTGAGGGAGCCACTGTGCTGTAGCTCGGCTAGCAACTCTACTACGAGAGGCTCTCTCGGTATGTGTGTCTGTGGGGTACAGCACATAGCCGTAGCCCTGCTGTTTCTTGCGATTAACGTTACTCTTTGTCAGCCCTAAATATCTTGATAAGCTCTGAACATAGCGCAGTTATTGGCGTGTCCATGTGTTGTGTTTACATATTATTATTATTATTATTATTATTTATTTAGAAATAAATGTACAACGTCGTAACAATGTTTTGCTTTTGAACTTAGCGCGGCAGCTGCTACCATAGACGACAGAGGGGTTAACATACGTAATAGACCTCGGAATTTTGCCTATTTTGTCACGGTTGGGGAGGGGCGAGAGAATTCGGCTGAACTAAACTTTCAAATCCAGGCAGACACATACGGTACAAGCTCATTTTGAGCAGAAAAGGCAAATTTACACACAATATGTGTTTTGTTGGAAAAATCACCTGTATTAACATCATATACCAACAAGAATCTGTGATCATGTGTACAGTGCAAAATGATTTAAATAAAAAACAATAATTTAGTGTGGAGTTCCTCTTTAAGTTACATGATGATAACTGAACCACTTCCACTGAGCAAACTCCAACCACTGATGATGGCCACAAGATGTGACTGAAAGATCCGGAAAAGTATTTTCTGACCTTACAGCCATCCTGCAGTTGTCATCTACTTGAGTTTCTAGTTTTCAAAGTGGGGAGGGAGTCTAGCTACCTTCTTGTTGGCTCAGTCTGTGGTAGCATGTGCCTGTGTTAGTTGTCTTAATTCAGCTGAAATTTCCACTTTTACCATGTTCTGCAGTCTCTTGAATGACGTTTTTGGTAACAAATGATGTGATCTAGGGTGTTTTCTTACGCTGTTCAGGTGGGTGGCTTTGGTGTGCACTTTTCCTCTGAATTCTGTGAGGGGGGCATGCTATGGTATTCATTTTGCTAATATACACTATTCAGGAAATACGGATACAAAAAGAAGTAAGATGGAGTGGTGTGTACTAATTGACATGTGTCAATGAGCATCAAACCTGTTTTCAATCTGATGTAAAACATAACAAATGTGAAACAACTCAACAATATTAGTAATGTCTCTGCTGAAGAAACATTCTGAAACATCTGAACAGTGACAGAGGTGTGACGGGGTGCCATTCAGTAGACATGAGGAGTGAGTGAATCAGCTATCATATTGGGTGTTGGATTTGAATCACTTTTAGAAGTTTGAAAAACACCCCAAATCACCCAGATTTAATTTTCATCATTCTGGGAGACCTGCAGAGGTACATTAACATAAGCTAGCTGTATTTTTTTTAATTCTGGAGTGGCATTTCTTTTTATTTGTTTCTATAGCGCGAGACTAAGCCTGTGTAGTGTGAGACAAGCTAAAAGTGTGAGTTGGCAAGCTTGAAATAATGGATTACTGGAAAACTGGACACAAGTGTCTGCTTTTCATGGAATGTCAACATCGTGTGAATAAATATGTGACCAATTTACAATGGTTAATTGTGTTTTTGCTTTGCACGCTTGCTGCACAGCAAGTAAAAATGTATTCTGCACAAAACTAGAGTAAAAGGGTTTCCACCTGTGCTCCAGAAGTAATATTTTGTGGTATGATATGAAGAAGTAAAACAAAGCCAAACTGCCATAAATAATGTCGCTGTACCAACTGTTTGTCGCAGCTCCATTAATACCACTGGAGGACAAAATGCTGGAGGCTGAATGAGATGTGGGATGAACAACATGGACACCTCTGGATGTGTGGTTAAATACAAGCCACATACAGTACTCCATTGGCATTACAGTTACTTTTGGTTGTACTCCCTCAGTTGCTTCAATAAAACAAATAATAAAGCCAAATGTTCAACATTTAAGTTGAATTAAAAATGTTTAGCCTACTTCAATAATAATTTCACAGGAATGAAAATATAAGCAGCATGGTTGCAGTATTATTTCATCATTATATAAAGAGTACGCTCTAGACCTGCTCTTTATGAAAACGTGTGCTGAGATAACTTTGGAGATAACTTTATATGGTGCTATATAAATAAAACTGAATTGAATTGAATTATTTAATGTGTGATGTGACAGTAATGGAGGGATCATGTTGTGGTTTTGGGTTCAAAGCCCTTTAAATTTGAATTCTACGGCCTCTACGATTTTACATATTCAAATTACGATAATAACAAGAACCAGAAGGCTTGGAATGTCATCGCTGCAATGCTTAAGACATCAGATTTGTTTCTTTTTTTATTGTTTATATTATTATATAAATAACTAACAAGCAGTTTACTAAATGCAAAAATTCCAGTTGACTGACTTGGTGTCACAGTGGTGCAGTGGTTAGCACTGTCACCTCATAGCAAGAGGGTTCAAACCTACCGGCCAGCTGGGGCCTTTCTGTGTGGAGTTTACATGTTCTCCCCGTGCTTCCGTGGATTTTTTCCTCCCACAGTCCAAAGACTGTTAGGTTAGGTTAAGTGGCAGTCTAAACTGCCCATAGCTGTGAGTGTCTCTATGTGTCAGCCCTACGACCAGGGTGTACCGCGCACCCCTCTAAAGATAAGCGGTAATGGATAAAACAGGTCTTAAAACTTGATTTTGGCGCAGGGCCCCTCTACAAGTCAGAGCCACAAGATTCACTAATGAAGGCCCACTTCACCACCAATTGACATGCATTGAACCTGGGAATTTTGAGACCCCAAGGGATTTGGGGTCCTGGGGCAGTTGCCCCCTTTGCCAGGTTGGTAATCCATCCTAGGTAGTGGCAGTAGCATTTATAATAGAAGTAACTCAAGGTGTAGCTGTAGCAACAGCACTAGTTATAAACTTTGCTGCAAAAGAAATATCAGTTATAGCAGAGCTAAATACTAGTAGCACTGCAATACTAATTCAAGAGTACACATAGCAGTAGTAGCAGTACTAGTAACAGTGGTAACAGCAATAGCAGCACGGATAGGCTGTAATATCATCAGCGTTACATAGCATACTGACAGAGAGGAATAAGGTAGGGAACTTGCAGAGTGGAAAAACTCTGCAGCTATCAGAGGTTTTCTGTCAAGTTCCCCAAATAAAAAATAAAGCACAGATACATACACATGCACAAAAAGCATACTGTAAACACACAAGCTGACTAACATACTGTAGAGAAGACAAACCTAATGCAGTCTTTCAAACACACCTTTCAGCATGTTCCAGCCAATAACCACATGTTAATTCAAGTCCCTGTTCAACAGGCCTGGTGCAGTCAGTGTGATTCAGCTCTCCACTCCTTCACTCTGTGTACCTGCTCCTGATAAGAATCTATGATTCATATCACTGCCTGCCCTACTCTGTACAGTGAAGGCAATTGTAGCTAGGAATTATTAAAACGGTAGCTATACTAAATGAAGACATTTGTCATTAAATTGTTTTAACACACTCTGCATTATCAAATCAACAGTGTCATGGATAATTAGTTAACTACGTGATAGCTTCATTTCCATGTAGGGTAGGCTCTCCTCTAGCAGTGCAAGTGCAACAACAGTGATCAGGAGGCACAGTAGAAGCACAGTGCAGTTTTACCTGAGACAGAGAGAGAGGAGAAAACATCATTTTGATGAGAAGGAGCTGAATCAGACCAGGCTTTGCGTTAACATAAACATCCCTAGGCTGAAATGTTTAATTTCCATAGCGTCGTCATTTGTTTTTGCAGATTTCTACAAGCTCTTCCCCGCTGATTCAGTGAAGCAGCGGTACCTCCGGGTTAGAGAAAACGCTGCATTTCCTGGGCTGTTTAACTGTTTTTTTTAAGAATCCAGATATGAGAGAGCTTTGGTCGCCTCGGATGACTCTGCCGCGTTAACTCCAGAAATGATGACACGCCAGAAAAGTTGAGGCTCCGGAAAAATGCCCCGCAGGGAGAAAAACACAGCGAAAGTTCGGAATAATCATTCTTAGGAGGAGAATATGGCCGGAGGTGTAACGGAGCACGGGGGACTGTGTCATTTAGAGAGGGAAGGAGATGAGGGGGCGAAGAATAAAAGAAAGAGAACTGAAATGACGTTATGAACTCAGCCCATCCCAAACGACGGGCTTAAAGCCGCAGCAGCTGCTGTACTCTGCCTCCCCAAACTGTTCTTCTAACACTCTACAGTTCATCTCAGGATCAGCTTTACATTCAGGCAGTTTATTATCGCCTACTGTGGCCTTAATACAGTCTTGAAAAACATCTTAGATTGGAACTGTGCACATTCAGAGGGCACTTAATACACAGTGTAGCAACTCAAATTAGGTGTTCACAGTCCTGATTTGCCTCTTCTCTTAAGTGGTGAGACAATGACGTCAAACATAACATCAGTAAACACAGAAAGTCAGCATTATTTAACCTGTTTTTGAAGACGATGAAGATTCATCTTCCATTTCTGATTACATCCCAAATACAAAGCAGCATATCATTTCCACCTTAAGACACAGTTTGGCCGTTATTCCCACCGTGTTATTCATACAGAGGAGGGTTATGATGTGCTTCTAAAAACCAGAGGTGGAATGTGAGCAGGCCTACATTTACACAAGTAGCCTACTGTACTTACTTAAATACAAATTTGAGGTACTTGTACTTTACTTGAGTATTTCCATTGTATGATACTTTATACTTCTACTTCACTACAATTCAGAGGGAAATATTGTACTTTTTACTCCACAACATTATATTGATAGTCATTGTCAGGCTACTAGTTAGGCTAGATTACTTAACAAATTAAGATTTTACATATAAAAAGAATGTGATCAGCTTATAAAATGTGATGCATTGTTATAGTTTAAACTACTCAACCAGTATAAAACATTTAAAATTAGATCCACCTCGACCAACTAAAACACTAAAATGCCACTTATACATCAGTGTATTGCAGGATTATACTTTTATTATTGATACTTTACATACATTAATAATACTTGTCTACTTTTACTTGAGTAACATTTTCAATACAGGACTTTTACGTTCTAGTTTTACTTAAGTAAACGGTCTGGATACATTTTCCACCGCTCCTAAAAACTGATATTTTGTTTTAACATTAGATCAGTTTCAACCATTACCATTTCCACCAATCAATCACTGATCAATTTATGTAAAAATATACAGTAGGAGGGATTGCAGCAGTCATTAATGTAACAATATGGACAGAACCAATAAATAGAGGCTACATGGTCAATAATTCTCATGCTGAAGCCATTATGCAGAATGAATCCTATTTTATTATTATACATTAGTTACAATTAGTGGATTATTATTTCGGATGCATATACACCTTAACAGTTTTTAATATTAGCTGGTAGAGGTGGAGCTAATTTAACTACTAATAAAAACAACAATCATTTCACTTTTAAGTGTATGTGTCATTATGATCAGTATTTTAACTCATTACTCTTGTTGTCATCATTTAAGGCTTTCTTTTTGCTCAAAAATTTGTCTTGTATGATCCTTCAACTGGAGCAGCATAAATAAATAATAAATAAACCAACAAACAAACAGTGTCACATCAAGACATCAAGAGCAGTCTCATTTTATTTCAGCCTTAAGGGCAATGCAAGCTGTATTCAGGAGGATTTAGCCACAGCAATCAATTAAATACAGTCGATTATGTCACGTATCATCTAATGGAGCAAATGGTGATGGAGGGGCAACATTTGAGTTCTTTCTTCTATATAGTGGCATCTGAGGTGTTGTCAAGTGGCTCACTTCCCAACTTGAACTTGAATCTTCCAGTGAGTGTTTCCAACGGGACTGCGGGTACAGGAGGACTGCCTCCGCTAGCTGCAGCTCTGTGTTTATAGTAGCGTCTCTCTGCCCCAGCTGTATGCCGGGACAGGAGGCCCTCTGTCGGCCTGTCATACTAACTCAGCCCGCTGGCTCTCACTGCGGCCATTTTCTGCTGACTAACACACACACACACGCACACGCACACACAAACCGAGAGAAGGAGGCTTGAGCTGAACTTCGACTTGGCCTTCCGCCGTCCCGTGTGACGAACGGAACGGGGGCAGACGGGCCTGCCGCTGCACGCTCTTCTTCGAAAGCCCCAAACTCAACAACTTTCACCCGGGACTGCACGCGCTGATACACACACACACCACTGCATGTTGTCCGCTTACTCATGCGCCGCCAAGGGTCGGAAACCACATTTGCGGGTGGTATGAAGCCTGTGTATCGCCAATACGCCCCGTTCTCCGGCAAGGGGGCGACGTTACTCCAAACTTCATTCAAAACTGTAGGAGTTTTAAAGTTGACTTGTTTAATGTTAGACATACTTATTGTCTCGTGGCAGACATACAATGGTCTCCTGCTTGATGGTCTTTTGGCAAATTCGGCGCATATATAATATTCAAAAAGAGCTTTATGTCAACAAAATATCAAGTTTTATAATCGTTTCACACTGCTGGCTTCCGCCCTGCACAATGTGTTTGACGCAAGACGCCAGTTGGAAGAACGGGCGAACCGATTCCTAAAGTTAAGATTTTATTAAAGTACGTGGTGTTTTGCGTGTCGTGTGTGTGCCGAATTTAAGGATGGATCCTGACAATTCAACATTGTTTTCAGGTTGTCTTGTTCCAGGTGTGTATATTTGCCGGCGTACACGGGATATTTTATTTGCCAGATTTTTGAATGAAATTTAGCGACAGATTCTCTCCATAGGCAAACGTCACGTATCGGACTACAGTGTAACGTTCGGACGCTGCTACAAACTAAAAGGTGGAGAGAAATAGAGAAAAGAGGCTTGCCGACATTTAGAGAAATGGATGCAACTACCGCCGCTTTCTGCTCCACTTTTAGCTGCATAGCTAATGTTACTCGTTCAACTCCTCGCATTGCGTCTTTTTTTGGAAAACACGGAACAGCACACCAATAGGAAGGGACACTCAACTACATTATTGTACCGGAACAGGTTTTGTCCTACCATTTCGAAGCTGAGCCTCCACTGGAGGAAGTTAAAGCTGATCTCAACGCCTGCCCATCTTGCGCTGTCGGTCGTTATCATTCCATATTCATCTCCATCATCGTGCGCGTGCCAGGTGGAGTAAATCCGCGGTGCTCGAGAACAGAAACGTCCCGCGTCAAGCTTCGGGCACCACGGCAGTAACACCCCCCCTCCCGCCCGGTAGGCTGCGGCAGAATAGAATAGTGCTACATTCACCTTCTGCCTCTCTTCTTTTCAGCTTTCTCTCTGGCTCTGTCTTTCACTGTTCTGTCCTTCTCTCACACTGTTAGCCTATTCTGTTTTCTCTCCGCTTCCTTCTATTCCAGTCACTTTTTCCTTTCTCACATTACTTTGTCCTCCTCACTGTCTCCTCACTCTTTCCTCACTCTGTTATCAATTAAATTCCCTCTTCCTTTAGGCTGCAATAACTTTGTATTTTGCGGTCTTTTTTATTATTATAGGCTAATAAAGTTACAGAACCCATCCCCGTCAATACTACAGTATGTTGAGCAGGGGCCTTGATTTACGTGTCAGAATGTGCTGCAGTGTCCCGCTGGGTTCAACTCTGAGTTCGAAAATTCAGTGCCTGCCAAATATTTAGGCTCTTCAATGCTGTTCTCTTTGTCTTAGAAAAAAGTTTATTAAAGCGTTGCTCGCTCTCATGACTCACTGATCACCTAAATAAACTCAGAAGGGAATGTGTACTTCTTGATTCCTTTTGGGACCACCACCACCACCCTTGCCCTGGGGATTTCCCATATTGCAATTGTGTTATTGTAAATTGTTTACATCCTTCCACACAGATAGAGATGTGGTTGAAAGCTCAGAAAAAGATAGTGAGTGGATATTGAGTTGAGATTATTTTGTCATATGTGCAAGGTCAAGGTCAAGAATTAACTTCAATTCTAAATATCCTTTGGATTTTTTATTTATGATCTGTGCACATTTCTTGGCTGATTGAAAATAATTGCACCTCGCTGTCTACAAATCTGGGGTGTTCCCACTGTGAGATAATGATTGCCATTGCTTGTGTGAATGATGTGATGAAGATTTTAGAGTAGTTTGCACTTTATATAGCCTACAGTTCACTAAATTACTTGCTGCTAAACCAACATTCTGCCTTCAGCATCATTCTTGATAGTTTGTGAAACTATTGGAATAGACATAACAATACTTACTCAAGGCCCACTTACTGGCTTTTTCCAGAGCTGTCTACCACATTTCCCGGTTTTCATCAGTGAATGGAGTCATTGGCTAATTTGTCAACACAATACATAATTATGGAACTGCATTCAAGTGGGACTCCCTTATGTGACTGGACTGGCCAGCATCTTCCACAAGGACTCAGCACTTACCACAAACCATTCAACACCTTAAGACCCCTGCCAGTACACCCTAAAGACAAGACCCCCTGCGTGGAGTGGAGTGGTGTGATGTGACAGCTGAGGGAACACTTCATTGGTGAAACAGCAAGGACTCCGGACAAGAGACTAAATGAACACTAGGAACTGACACAATCACACCAGAACAAAACTGCTTGCAGCACTGACTGGGAAGAAATCAAAGGTCATCAACCAGGAGTCAGACATACTAAGCCCCTCCTACCAAACCCACATCTTCGACCGGCAGCAGAAGGAATTGGTTGCCCTGCGAAACCTTATCTCTCCTAGGGCTCGCTCTCCATGGCATGAGTCTCACCATGACCGTGGTCCCTCTCGCCGTGACCTGTCTTCTCAAAGATGCCCCTCGAGCACTTCGTGGCCGCAGGGCAGAGCACCCCAGGCTTCAGAGGCAGCTGCAACGCCGTCCAGCAGCGGGATGAGAGGCTAGTACACCACACACACACCACTGTCCCCCCTCAAAAGTTATTCCCACTATTTGTCATCGTGCCTCTTTGCCACTCATCGATACGAGTGCCATGGCATCGAATATAATGAGCCCAAAGCTCCGTGTGGAGCCGGGATGTGTTGCTGCAGGCAAAGGAGGTATTGGAAATTTATCACAAGTTGCAGGATTTTCCGCCATTGAATCAGGCTTTCACCATCTGAAGGGATGTGTACGGGCATCTGGATTTGTAGAACAGCCAATACAAACGCACTGTCTCTCTGAAATAACCTGTGATTGGCTAAAGTCTACCGTCACAGGCTACATTTTCTGAAGCCTGAAAACTGAGCCAAGAGGAGGGGCAGAAGTAGAGGTTTGCTCTCAGGCCATTTCATTTACAATATGCTGCACGGTTACTATGACATTTTTGCCCAATGACGCCAAAAGAATACTGCCTACCCCACCTTTAAGAGTGGCTGCCTGAGGTTTATATGAAATGCCATTATCTTGGTTTGTCAAACTGGCAAACAGAATAAACACAGATTTTACTTTATAAACCATAGATAATAAAAGGGACACATCGTTATTTCTTTTATTGGTAGCCGAATCAGTAACTACAAAACTTGACAACATTAGCCACAGTGGAGGGGGCACTGAAAAGCCTGTCCCATTCATTCCCTCCATGCAGTCGGAGTGCTTGCCAAGGTGCCATATTGTTGTTTATGTATATAATGTTTTTGTATTTAGCTACCTTTAACAAACACTGTTTCCGATAAGCCCAAGACCATTAAACATCATCAGACAGGTTAAACATCACCAGACAGACAGACAGAGGTCAGTTGAGTAGCCACAGCTATGGGAATGGATTTTTCCAGAAAACCTTCTATCGTTCTGCTATCGTTTTTTTGAATGCTAACAAATAAATTGTTGTGCAACTTTAAAACCCCCAAAGGATTCAAATTCTAACAGCAAGTGCTGTAGTAGACACTCATTTATTTTAGTAAACATCTGAAATACATTTCCCGTTTCGAGAGGAATTGTCAGCATGTGCCTCTTGAAATTTGAAACATTGAAATTTGACTGTGTTTGGCTCCTTGTTGATGATTGTCTCGTTTGTTTGTGGTACCCCTGACCAGATCACTTTTTTCTTCCACCGCCTTCAAAAACACACAGGCAACCAGATAGCGCAAACCTAGTGCGGCTGTAGATGCTTCTCTTATTAATGTTGTAGTCTAGTGGAAGCTTTTTACCGTTTGAAATCTACACGTGCCTGTTTTTCTTCGTGTAGTAGAATAATTTCCAGTAGATTATTCAAAAATACAATATTAAATTAGATCTAATATAAGCCATCGCCAACTCCAATCTACCAGTCCAGCAGATGGTGGCAACAAGTTAAAAAATGAGCACTCCATAGCAAGATGGCATGGCCCCTGCTTGTTATTTTTTTGCCACTGGAGAAAAAAAAGAAAGAACCGGACAACTGAGAAATGTTGCCAACTGGCTAACCGATTAGCCAGGCTTATTCAGTTTTATCCAGAGGCTTCCAGCTTCAGTTCAGAGCCACAGATCTTCAAGCAAACAAACAAATGTTGCATAATCTACATACTGTTTACACTTTTAGTAATGCCCAATATTTACTTTGTAATTACATTGAAAAAGTGGTGGACCGTGGACAGCTTTATTTTACAGCCCACATAACCTGCACTCACCCTGTAATAAGGGTGCTTTCTTCCATATTTTTAGTGCCTTGTCCTGATGGTAGTGTACTGGCACTAAAAAGTGACACCATTACCTCCGCTGGAATTTGTCATGCATGTTTTTTTTTAAGTTGGTAAAAACATGTAAAAAATAACATGTTTTTGACTGATGTATAGGTTGCCACAATATTCTTCATACTGTACATTATACAGTAAACCTTAATAGTGTTTTTGTGAATGAAAGTATGTATTCAACTCAACTATGTTTGTGATCTGATAAAAGTTTTAACATTAGTTTTAATCATCAGATGAATTGTACATTGGACCCTAAAATATGGTTCCCCAGTATTTTATCATCATTTTGAAATCATACACATAACTATGTTATGGCTATAGCTATAAAGGTACCGTCTTCCCAGGCTTAGCCTAATGTTTTGTTCCCAAGAAACAATAATGTATAGCACATTAACAACATGTACTACACATTTCAAAATTAATAATTTGTTATTTGTACATTTCATATCATAATTTCAAAATAATAATTAATTTCATTGCTATATTGGAACTAGTGTTTTCCCTCTTTTCATGTCTTGTTACCCAGTAACAATATTACTCCACAGGTAATTATTAAAGATCCTGCACCCAGGCGTATTTTGAACGATTAGACCTCCTCTCAGGGTTGTGTGGGCATGTACAGACTGATTGACATCCCCTATAGTTTCCTCTTGCCTATAAAGTAATATAAATATTTTTTGTCAAATCGTATGGTTTCCTCACGACAGTTTTGTTCTTCTGTAGACAAATACTTTAGAGAGAATGACATTTTACCTTGAGCCATTATTTCAATACTGTTTTTTTATATAAGAATTCACGGTATTGTTCATCTAAATTGTCACAAAGGCCTATACTATAGTAGTCATAAGTAGGTCATAACCATAGACTGTATATAAAGATGGACGACACGTCTCCACTTCCTCCCACTGTACAAAAATGAAGCCCAAATACCCCGGATACAGAAGCTGCCATCATTTGGAGCCAGAGTCTGCGTCAAATAACTAATTAAAACCAAACTTATCAGAAAAATGAACACTTGAACAAACGTGTGATAAGAACTACCTAAAATGAAAGAAACAATCTTTGGAAAAAATTTATTTGACGTGTACTTTGACTTTTCAGTTTGGCCCATGTCCCATCTGCTAACATGGAGGGGGTGGGGTTTATGAGCTATACTGCAGCCAGCCACCAGGGGGCGATCGAGATGTTTTGGCTTCACTTTTGGGGAGCTGTCATACCGTCCATCTTTATTTACAGTCTATGGTCATAACAAATTACAGGCATCAAGCATTAGTGTTGGAAACTGTGGTGGGGTCACTTCAGGACAGTGATCAGCATGATGGAATGTTGAAGGTAATACTTCTCTGGCTTCTCCCTACTGACCTCACCTCAGTGATAAAAAGTTATGTTGGATTCAGCAGCTTGATGTAAGGGTTAGCGCTTCTTTTTTGAACATTTTTATGGTGTTAGGATGAACAAGAACAGTGTAATGACATCATCACACAATGACATCACAACGTCATTTACCAACTTTTAGCAACAAATTGACCTGCCTGTAGCAACTTCCCCTGAAAATTAGTTGGAAACACTGGTGCAGAGCTGCACAGTTTTCTGACCGGAAACTGTCAATACTGTGAAGCAAAAAGGCATCTGAATGAAATGCTATAATGTCACTGAAAAAAAGCAAATGAGAAGACAGAAAAAGGCTGTGGAGGAAACAAGAAACAAGCTTATACAGCAAAGGAGAAGTAAGCTAGCTCAGCTAACAAGCAAAATGACACAAAAACTCAGAGTTGATTGCCAAGAGGTGGAGAGAGAATTCGGAGAGAAAAACAATGCTCTGAAACAGTTCATGACTGAAGAAGAATTTAAGGAGGACCAACTTTGTTGGTATGAACCTAAAGCATGAAGCCAGCATTTTCATCGCTAAAACTGAAAAATGGATGGAGGTGGTTGAGGAATGTGCAAAGCAAGCAACGCTATGTGATGAAGAAGTCGAGCCTTCAGATAGCATATCCACAATACTATCTGCTACCAGTAGAAAGAGTAGAAAAAATGGATCTGAAAGAGGGAGTTCCATGTTATCCACAACTTCATCAGCTTAAGGCTTAAAGCAGAAGGGGAAAGAGCTGCATTGCTAGCTAGGGTTGCTGCATTAAAACAGAAACAGGAATTGGAAAGTCAGGAAGCTGAATTAAAAGCTAAAAGATAGGAGTTTGAACATTGCCATAACAGCTTCAGATGCTAATAAAGTGTTGGAAAATTTGGAGACTGGGCACATGACAACAGTAAACTCAACACAAGGAATGAATGTGGAAATAGAAAACTTTGCATCAAGAGAAAGCCATGAGGGCCGCAGCCATGTGGAGGATGGTCCAGTCCAGCTTCCTAACCCACAGCCAAGCAATTCTGGACATTCAGTGCAGCCATCCAGGAACACTGCTAACAATGACAATGTTGTGGAGGCGTTATGTAGTGTTGCAGCAGCAAGCTAATATCTCAGAGCTAATGATGAAGCAGCACAGAGGATCTTATTTGCTGCCATTGGACATTCCTACCTTTAAAGGAGACCCACTTGACTACCATCTGTTCATAAGGGCCTTTGAGCATGAGTAGAGGACTGCACTGATAATGCCAAGGATCGTCCCTACTATATGGAGAATTTTACTAGCGGTGAGCCCAAAGAGCTAATTAGAAGCTGTCTCCACATGGATCCTGAGAGAGCATACAACAAAGCCAAGCAGCTACTGAAAGAACATTTTGGAAATGAACACAAGCTTGCTGTGGCTTACATGGACAAAGCCTTAAACTGGGCTCAAATCACACCCATGGACGGAGAATCCTAAATGCGGCAACAACGGCATGCAATATCCAGGAGCAGCACGACAGAAAAGTCAGCTTTAAGGACCTTGTTGGCTTTATCCACAGACAAGCCAAAATCTCTATGCAACCAATTTTTGTTGACATAAAGGAAAGTCCATCAGTTAAATCAGCTACATGCAGAGTTCCAACGCACAGGAAAAAAGGAGAAGCAAGAAAGGTTAAAGGCCCAGTGAAAGACTGTCAGCAAAGCAGGCAAAAGAGTCCCTCAGACGGTGCAATGACAAAACCATGCAAGTTTTGTAAAAGAGAACCCATCATTACTCGTAAAAAGATGTGAGGGAAACCACACAAAGACAAAATTTACTTTTTGTGTGGCGAAGGACTGTGCTTCAGCTGTTTAAGGCCTGGACACATGAACAAGAGCTGCAAAGAGAAGCTGTGCTGTCAGGTGTGTTCTTTAAAGCATGCCACACTTCTGATCATCTTCTACAACTGCCTTGGCTGTTAGATGGACACTCCTGATTTTCAGTTCAGCTGTATTTGCTGTAGAAAGCTCATCATTAAAAAAGCTTTTTTACATACTGTACTCCATAACAACAACTCCATAACAACCATTTTCTAATTCACAATGAAAATAAATTGATTCCCACTGGGAATTTTTTGTTTATACCAATTAGTAAATGTTAAGTAATGTACCCTGGCTGTTAAAGTTGCATTTTAGCCTTTCAGCGATCTGTGCAGTGGTGACTGCGCGGGGCACATGGGAGAAGTTTGCCTCCAGGGCTGTCTGCCTGGCAGAAACTTCACAAGGGCAACTGAAAAATCACTAGAGGCTGCAACTAAACATTTCTTTGTTGTGCATTTGGCTGAATTTACCTTAGTATAACATCCATATTAACAACATCTCCACCTCCACCTGCTCCATCTGTTCATCTCTGTCTCTGTCTCTCTTTCCTTCCCCCTCCCTCCACCACTTGTTTGGCTATAATATTCTAATTTTATGAGTAATATTATGAGTAACAGTAACAGTTTTTCTCAGGTGCACTTGGCCAAAATAAGTATTTTGTAATCAACATTACTAAGTTATCATTTCTTTTCTGAGCATAGTGAAATAATCCCACCTCTGAACTGCAGTTACTGTATGAGCCTTCACTCACAGAGTGTGTCTGGAACACAGTGCCAGGTGCAGTCCAGGAGCTGACTGCTGTGGTGAGCTGCTCTCTTGGTAAATCAGGCGCTAAACACACACATAGATTGTGGCCGCAAACTCAATGAAAACCACAGCGGACATTTGCCCATCGCCATTTCACACTCAGTGGTTCACTAACTCAAATTTAATAGAGGGTAAATATAGTGCACTTTAAAGTAACTAGGGAGTGATTTCAGACAGCCCATGTGACGCCATCGGAAGCTCCAGAACAGCTACAAAATGGACTTTATAGTGTGATTGTCAACTGCAGTTATTAAGGTCAAGAGTTTCACCAACTTTCAATCTCAACTTAACCCCTATAAAGGATGCCTTATATGAAAGTGGTGCTCTTAGACAACACACGCACACTTATTTCCAGTGCAGACACTGGAAATGAAAACACGTGCACACAAAAATGTCCACTCTCTCCACAGCAAGGCTCACACTATTAAATCCACCCTTTCATTCCACAGAAAGTGGTTGATTTGGACCATTTCCTTATTAAGTTCAGCACATGCAGCGAGAAAAGTTTGCCAGTAGTGTTAAAGTGCCAAGGCTCAGGTTGCGGTCCTAAGCAGATCTACTACGTGTGCGGTGTGTGACCAACCAGCCTGACCACTACTATATTTTTATATTGTTTGTTATTAGTGCATTGATCTTTGTACTGTTATTTTTATTTGTTTTGTTTGTCTTACTTTGTCTGTTCTGTGTTTATGCACTCCGGCAATAAAAGTAAAAAAAAAAAAAAAAGGGTTCAAGTGCCCAGTGTATGCCTGGATCCCCTGACTAATATCAGAGTGGAGGTAAACATGCCCCTACATGTTAGGGGAGTTTTATTTTCTTTCTTTCTTCCTTTTTTTTTTTTTTTTTTTTTGCTGCTAGAGGGCAGCCTTTTACTATTCATGGAGGATGAAGCAGAGCAGAGCTTTGTATTGGGCTTACCCTCAGCATAACCTTCTGGGGCTATGATAAGGAGGAGATGGAGAGGAGAGAGATGAGGAGTAAGGCAGAGCTGTGTCTCTCTAAGCATCCAGAGGACAGATGTTGGGGCAGGAATTATCTGCTTTAAGACTGATCAGCTGGGCTTACAGAGCTCAGCCTCTTTCTGCCGGATCCCCACATCACCACAGTTCTAGTGTTTGATGAGACTTTCTGTGACAACTAGATCTGTAATAGACAGTTGGATGTCTTTTTCACAATCTTGGTCAGTGAAGGACAGTTAAAGCAATAGAAGGGTGAGTGAAAGAACCTAAAGAGAGAGTTCAACTATGTTTTGCTACTATGTGTAATTTCAAAAAATATTACAAACAAACAAAGTCACACTACTTCTGCCTTTGTTCCTGACAAACAAGAGTCATGTTTCAGGCAGCCGTTAGTGGTCCTTGTAAGGTAAACATAACATAGAACAGTGTCCGATACAAAGCATTGCTGCACTGACCACAATGGGTTGAAAGGTTGAAGGTTGCATTTCTTAGGCCACCCATCCTTATAGATGAAAGTTATACTACTATACTACCTAATTATGTACGAGGCTCGCCATCACACTGATAGCCAGACATATCTATACACATCTATAAGCCTGGGGTCACCCTAGGAGAGGTAAACACTCAGTTCTGTCCTAAAATTCAACCATTGTACTATTAGACAGCTTCACACTGCAGGGCGATGTCTTTAGGGAAGTCCAGTGTCTCTGTTATCTCTTTGTGGAGTTGTGATTTACTCAAGTAATATACACATTTGAGTTAACCTGCACTTTACTTTAGTATTTCCATTTCATGCTGTATACTCCACTACCCTTTAAAAGGAATATTGTAGGCTTTTTACTCCACTACCTTTATTTGACAGCTTTACTAATTACAATTTTACATACAAAACATATGATGAGCTTATAGGCTTAAAATATGATGCATTATTATAAATATACCTACCCAATAGTATATAAAACTTTTACTTAAGTAACATTTCAGTGCAGGGCTTTTACTTGTAATGGAGTATATTTACAGTGCGATATTGATACTTTTACTTAAACGCACAGTATGTAATTTGATGACATTGTGAAGTAGTGTGGGATCATGGGAGTTGTTGTCTTCATTGTTAAACAACCACCATTGCCAATGAAAATCCATCTGACATGACTCAACATGAACATGTTATTTCACATTATGTCAATTAATTCTAATGAAATAGCCGCAAGTAACGTTATCTAGCTTACCATTAGATGAGTCGACTACCCATACAGCTACTGTAGTACTCAATAAAATAGCTTACACAATCATACTAAAAATAACTTTATGAGCATGTTGAATGTTGTTGTAATGTTATAATGTTACTGTACGAATTATCTTGGTGGCTGGCATGAGCCACTTGTCATAGTAGCACATAAGTAGTAAGCCAGATCGATATTGAAATATCATATCAATAAATTAGGTCTCTGCTGGATTACTGTGTTGCAAAACATGCAATTAATGAAAAAAATATGCTGTGTGGCAGATAAAATGCTGTATTACTGTTACAGAGTTTAATTCTGTGACATTGTATTATCTTTACTATTTCCCGTGTTTCCTTGGAAGTTATAGCAACCAGAGGGGGTAAAGGGTAAAGGGGATATGGTGCTATTTACAGGTGACCAAATGAAACGCACCGTTACCTTGCTGTTTTTCGTTTTTAGACATTTTAATGCGGAAATGTTACATTTTATACCTTTAAGTAAAGTATCTGAATACCTCCTCCATCACTGCTGGCTATGCAAACACTACCTCAACTCCTTGGAAGCTGACTAACTAGTACTGACTAAAATACACTGCTGGTGTTGCTGATGCTCTTAGCACTAAAAATGTTTGTAAATACACTGGTCTGTCAGTTTCAGAACAAATTTAATACTGGTAATACTCTGACATGTTTATCTACAACTAAATCTGATGAATTGGCCTTTAGCCCCTTACTCCCAGCAAACAGCCTGCTGCCCTGATGTCTTCCACAGCAGTAAGCCTTTTTAAAACTCAAAACCATGTTATTCCACTGGACCTACATACTATATCACTATCTCTACAGTTCCATTTGTTCTCATAAGGGCCAGAGCCAGACCAGGCTCCGTAGGTGTAGTCTATGGGCGCATCATGGAGGACAACATCTTCAAAATAAAAAACACTAATAAAGTGGAGTTTAGTTTTTCCCTTTCTTTTAGCAGGCAGATAAACATCCAACACCAGAATGACCCTTCCAAACTAATTTATGAAGGTTGTTTGCAGATAGTTCAAAATCTTTTGCATGTCATTTTGTTCCTGTTGCATTGGTAACTAGTAAAGTAAATTTACCTTAAAAAGTAGCTTTCCCCAATTCTGGTTCTTAAAAGCTGACATTAATATGAAATCATGGATGAAGGGGTTTTGGGGGGCCCTGGCAGGTCATTGGTCTCATGGAAAATTTTATGCAAAATCATCTGTCCCTGGTTCAGGAAACTGAAGCTCATTTCTAGAAAATTCCTGAGAAACATTTATTTTTTCAAAGAAGATGATGATGACAATGATCTCACCTTACTGGAGTGACATAATTCTAGTTTCCAGAGAAAAAAAATTTCAAGGCTGAATACAATCAGCCAGAATGATTTTAGCACTGACTGAAACAATGGTCACATCTGATTATACTAAATAGATATTAAATTAATATGACAGTCATGCTTTTGTGACACTGCCACAAGTGTGAGGGGAAGAGTATATTTAAATTAGATAGTTTATACTAAAAACCCTTGAAAGTTTAAACCTCTGGTGTACTCTGTACACATGCTATTACTTGGTTGCCATGCACCCGTTTCAAATGTTATGCTCAATTGAATGGGCATACAGTGGTTATCAGCCTCATAGATATGGGTTGGAAGGGGCCTGCTATTCCTACTGTAAGTTCAGAAGGCCGTTGTCATCTATTCACATGGTGGATCACTCATGTCACGTTACTTTAGGTTTATGCAACAAAACTACTTTAGGTTAGGTTTAGGAAAAGGGTTGTGTTTGGGTTAAAATAAGAAAGTAAGTGACGTGACATAACGTTGTGTAGGCTAACTAAAACTAAAACTTTACATAAGTCAATGGTGACTTTTGGTTTCACACGACACTGAGTGAAAGTCCTGTGTTTGACCCATCCATCCACCCCAGCCTCCTCCTTCTCCTCCTCCTAACCTAACGCAGACTTTTCCGCTCTTTATAGTATGTGACCTGATGCAGATGGGTTAAGTAAAATATATGTTTTGGTGTTGTTGTTAAAGTTAAGTTGTTTTTAAGCTGTTGCTGTCTGTCTTGCTCCATTGAATTTAGGTCAGTGCTGCCTTTTCTCTTTATGCTGGTAATGAGAGGCTTATCCTGCTGTCTTTCAGTTCCTCATCCTCTCCGGATGGGACCCCTCCTCTTCCCCCCTCATTATAAAGATCATTACTGCCTGCTGCCCTCCTACACATCACTTGCCACCCAGTGAGTTGTTTAAACCTTACAGGGAGGCACTGGGCCTTTTTGTGTTGCCTGTTTGCAACAAAACTGAACTGCTAAAAGCAATCCTTTAGAAACAGAGTAAATACTACAATTATCATGATATTACTGTCTTTCTCACAGACTTTTAAAAATGAATGAATTAACAAACAAAAAAGTTCTAAGGTTTCTGTTATTTCTGCAGTAACAGTGCTGTAGACGTGCAGCATAGCCAACACTGCAGTACAGCATCGCAGCCCAGACGTTAATCTCTGATCTGACCAAATCCACACATAATAATTAAGCATAGGCACGCAAAACAAAACAAAATGAAAGCAGCACACAACCATATCAAATAAAAATTGTGCCAGTGCCACATGTGTAGATAAATGATATGCCTCACTGTCACCTGCACAGAACCTGCACACAGGGTTATTTCTTATGAGGCTATTTATTGTATACTGTTTAGCTATAACAGTGCACTGTGACAGACAACTCAAAAACAAATCTCTTCTCCACAGCCTTGATTGGATGACAGACTGACAGTGATGCTGAGAAAAATCATAAACTCCATGTTGAATAGCCCCACGTATGTTACTATGATAGATTAAAACAAACATAAAATTGGACAAAGTCACTAATGACAGAGAAATATGAGTTATTGTATAAAAATAGAAATATGAAATATTATAGTGATGTTAAAGTAAGCTCACTGTAAAGTTACTAAACTCTAACAGAATGTTTCTATTCCTGTCCGTATAGAAATATATTACTCAGGGCTTGAGATGAAAAAGCAACTGAGATATAGTGCTCCATAATCTTTATTTAATTTTTTCATATTCTTTATATCTATTTTAGATTTGTCATTATTTCATTATTTTTCATTTGGCACACTGCGTAGCATGCTTGTTGGTTCCATTTCCCAGGCTCTTTGCTTTAATTTTTCATGCTCTCCAATCTCCTGGTGCTTTCATGACACAGAACAGAAGTCACAATCAATAACTAGAGGCTTCTGTCTCTCCTGCTCGGTCTCTCAGCTGCCTTTCTCACTTGCCTGCTCTCTCTCTCTCACCAAAATAACCCGTTGGCTATTCCATCGAAATAAAAAATCAGTAAGCCAAGTAATTTACAACAAGCTTCGGCATAATATTTTCATTTTGGGAAGGCTTAGTCTCCCATAGCCTCTTAATAGTTTCGCCTATGCACTAGATGGCTGAAGAACACAGAAAGAAAAGTATATGGCTAGTGTTTTAGCAAACATGCGCTTCCTTAAAAGAAAACTACACTCTTAAAATGCTACGACATTACTAAAAATAGATTCAACAGGGAAAGTAACATGCGCAAACAGTATAAACAAGCCAACAGTTATTCCTGATGATCTAAACCACTTTATTTGGAGGTAGGGTATAAAACGATAACGATAATAATCGCAATATAATTTTTCTCAATTTAAATATAACAAATGTTCAATATAATTAAACCACCTATACACCACGAGAGGGGGCTGCTAATGCACATTAAACCCTAGTTGCCACCTGCCATTAAACAAGAAGAAGGAGAAGGCGATGAAGAAGAGCCAATCAGAAGCCAGGAATAAAAGAGCACATCACGTCAAATAAGCAAAATACTGGTAAGCGAAATGAACGACACAGAAGAAAACGCAGTGCCCATGACCAGCTCGAAGCAGGACGAAGCCATCGTCAATGAGAAAGTTCACTCAACTTGCTGGCTGTTTACAATCCGACAATAAACAGAACAGATTTGTGAAATGTTCCACTGTTTGGCAAGTGTTTGTCATGTTCTGACAATAAAGAATAGTTTAAAACCACAATTAACCACCTGGTTTCTTCAACTTTCACTCAGCAGCAAAAATCAGCCTTTGAACTTGATAGAAATAATGATTTGACATTTTTAGTGATAATTATCGACATCGACTGACATGAAAAAAAAATTTGTGATAACATTTTTGGCCATATTGCCCAGCCCTATTTGGGGGTCACCTAAAATATGCTAATAATCTCTCATTGCACAGGAAAACTGTTTGCACAATTACTAGGTCAAAGTTGAAGCAGGAAGTGGGTCTGAGTTTGGCATTTGTCTTCCAAATAAGTTTGGCTAAAGTGAGTACAGTGTTATCATTACTGATTGAAATGATGGCCAGAGCTTCAAAAATAAAAACAAAGTTGTAATAAACTGTAGTTTTCCTTAAAGGTGTGTTCAGACTTAATATTTAGCAAATATCACTAGCGGTGTAATTGAATACAAAAGTTGATGGAAAGACATGAGTGAACAGATGCAAATTCCCTCTAGGCAGCACAAATTAAAGTTGAAAACATTTCAGTTTGAGGGAATCTCTATACAGTTGGTGCTTTGATGAAAAATGAAAATGGACTGTATAAACAATGCAGGTGTCAAAAGGGTGCAAATAAAGCAATCTGCAATCTGAACACACACTTACACGTCTCAGTGGCAGTGAGGGCCAGTGGGACTCAACCAGACAACAGACTCAGTGAGCTTAATGCCACTGAAAGCTGCACAGAGCTGCAGCCTGGGCTGCTGATTCTCAGCAGAAAACCTTTCTCAGAGCCATTTAATTCAGTGTTAATTTCCCAACATTGCTTAATGAAGAAAAACAATCCCTGCAGTCCAAGTTGTCCAGTGTTCTTGTTAGGGTGGGTAAACCTCTGCATTTTATTTTATGTCAATATTGATAAAACATAGTCATTAATCTGATCAAAACATTCTATTAGAATCAGTTTTAGCAGATAACCAGAGAGTACTGATTTATTTTACAGTAACTTTGCAGTCAAGATGCCTGGATCAGATTCCTTTTTGAGCCCTAAAGAAGTCAAGAGTCAGAAGTCAAACTCACCATCCACCATGTCTTGGCAGTGACATCATAACACAGTTGCCACTTCACCGAGCTGTCTGCCTCACTGCAGCCTCCTGGCATAGCTGACATCGCCATGACAACAGAGGGGAGCCGTCGAAATGTCAGACAACCATGGCTTTGGAGAAAAAAATGGATTTGTGGTAGAAGAGAGAGACTAGAAGGCTTTTGGAGCAATACGGTGTTGTGCTTTTGATGCTTTTCTCAGTATTTTCCAGCCTTCTTCCAGTTTGGTGGACAGAATCTGTTCTGTCCCGTGTGAGTTCAGTTCCAGTCCCTGTAGATACCAGCTGTAGTTTGGCTCTGATTACTTACACAAAGAGGAAGTTCTTTAGAGGTGCACTTGCTTCCAAAAGGAACAATCTGCAAATTAATGACTAAGAATTCTATTAAGTCTCAATAAAACTAAGTCTCCTATGTTTTACCTCCAGTAAAATAAAAGTGTTATTTTAGGGAACATTTAAAATGCATCTGAAATCTGTAGACAGTCTGTGCTCCTTGAATATGATATCCTCCTGGTTCAACACATCAGTCCAGGCTCAGAAAATCAGAAGACAAGTTATTCACTCAAAGGAGTTTTAACCACAAAGCCTAAACAACTTAAAAAACACACCTTTGAACTACAGAGCCATCCTGCCAGATCCAGCACCGTTTCTCCTCTCAGTCCTGCTGGACTCTCACTGAATCAAAAACACTACCAGGTAGAGACTTTCACTGTCCCAGTGAGTCCCAGTCCATCATGTTCCAGTTCCAGTTGGCTACTTCTAGCAGTTCTTTCTTCATACACTGAGCCTCTTACCTGCCACTCTAAACTGTGGTCCTCCTGTGTCCCACAGCCTCTAGTAAATCCTCTGCACACCACAGAAGAAGTCTTGCTGTAACAGATTCATACAACAGATAAAATAAAAGTCACCTGGATGAATCTATTTCAATTTAAGCAAAACTCCACACGATATACTGCTTTTGTTAATCAAGCCTCCTCTGATCATCCCTGCACATGGCTCTCTACTCCTGTCTTAGTTCTCTGTGAGTCCTGAATAGATTCCAGTCTTGTTTCTCCAGCTCCTCTCAGTACCTGTCCAAGTTGAACAGTGTCTTTACATAGGGACTCCCAGTTTAAAAAAGTCCAATCAAGTTCCAGTCCCTCTGTATTATTTCAAGTCAGCCACCAGCCACCAACCAAACCAACCAGCCAGCCACCCCCTTTCTTGATTCCACTGAGTGGGCTGTCACTCTGAAGAGGCGGATTAGGAACTAGTAGACACACATATGGGCATACACACACACTCACACACACACACACACACACACACACACACACACACACACACACACAGACACACAGACACATCAAATGCTCCTTACCAGCTTACATCTTGTTTCAAACGAGTTTTATCATATATGGTTAAACACAAATAGGTCAAAACTGTTTTTATCATGACATGGTCTGTCTGTGTGTCTGTCCACTGTGACTCAGTGCCCATTTTAAAATAATGGCATTGACCTTTCTCTGTTTGTCTCTTACTCGCTCTCTCTCCCTCTTTCCATCTTCCTCACACCCTCTGAACAAAAAGGGTTCTGCAGGGGACTTCAAATGTTTCTGCGACTTTGGACCATAGAGGAACCATTCATGGTGCTGTTGAGAATCCTTCAAGAAAGCATGAGATGTTCGAAATGAGCAGGGCTTTTTGTAATACTGGACTGTCCAGTAATACACTGTCAGGAACACACTAGAGGAGTTTTAAAGTCCTAACAGAACTTTATGCAGATCTCCCTTCTTATTTTAAGGACGGTTACTTTGAGATTATTCCAGATTAATTGTGAAAATCCAAGAGAGTATGTGTGGGTTCTCTCCGGGTGCTCCAGCTTCCTCCCACAATCCAGAGACTTGCAGGTTAGGTTAATTGATGACTCTGAATTGCTCGTAGGTGTGACTGTGAGCGTGAATGTTTGTCTGTCTCTGTGTGTCAGCCCTGTGATTGACTGGTGACCAGTCCAGGGTGTACCCCGCCTCTCGCCCAACGTCAGCTGGGATTGGCTCCAGCCCCCCACGACAAGGATAAGCGGTTTAGATTTAGATAATGGATGGAATAGTTCAACATTTTGGGAATTATGCTTTCTGACTTTCTTTTCGAGAGTGAGTTGAAAAGATGAATATCAGTCTCATGTCTGTGTGTACAGAAATACAAAACTGGAGTCAGGACATGGTTAGCCTAGCTTAGCATAAAGACTCACTAATTAATATGATGTCACATCTGTTTAATCCATAACCAAACAGAAATGTGAAAATGACAGTTTGTGGATTGAAGTTACGTGCTGGAATTATTTCTTAGCAAACAACACTTTGCCCATTTTGTGCTGCATCTTGCCTGACAGCCTCACGTTTTTGTCAAGACTCCGGGAAGTCACTGCGCCGGGCCTTTATGTTAAGCTAAGCTAATTGCCTCCTGGCTACATCTCTCTACTGTACATGAGATTAATATATGTACATGAAAGGGTGTGGGGCAGCTGTTGCTCAGGAGGTAGAGCAAGTCATCCATTAATCGCAGGGTTGGCGGTTTGAGCCCCAGTTCCTCCTATCCACATGTCAAAGTGTCCTTGAGCAAGAGTGTATGTGTGACAGGGTGAATGAGAGGCAAACATTGTAAAGCGCTTTGTCCATTAAGGTAGAAAAGCTGCCCTTGATACGTGCACATAAGCAATGGCATGTGTACACATATCCAGGGCAGCGTAAAAACCAGTTTAAATTCTGAATAAATGCGCCTCTCACTGCTGGACCATTTTCCATATAGCCTATTTTTAGTTAGTTTTGGACTATTTAAAGTGAAGAAATATGCTATTTTATACGGAGCCAAGGAGTGGCCATAGAGAGAAAAAAGAAAATTGTTTTGATTAATTCATGTGCACGAGATAAGTGTATATACAGAGAGCCAGCACAACAGACCAGCCTTGTTTATCAGTGTTGAGTAATGGGAGATGTTAATTTGGAAGAACTATGAGTTAACAGTTTGTGTCAAGCATAGAGGCTGTATTATGTGTAGCTCTGGTTGTGTCTGTGTTTTTCTTGAGGTTGCTTTGTAAAACAAACAGCCAGCGGTGGTGCTGATACAGCGGATTGTGAGCAGTAGTTTCTCCGGTAAACACACCGACCTCTTCGGCTGTTGCAGTCCCTTCTGCCCGGCCTCTCGCGGTCACTTCTCCTTCAGAGCCGCTCATCACTGCCAGAGAGTCTCAGGGCTAGGCAGAGCAGACAGGCCGGGTGTCCGCAGGGCGGGCTGCCGTTGAGCTGCCTCTCCACATACACCGAACACTTCTTCGCCTCGTTCTCTGACAGGCTGGACCCAGACCCAGCAGAAGTGACCCCAAGAGGAGCAGCAGCAGGCCGAAGAGGGGTGCTGTAGAGGCTGCAGCACCCCCCTTCCTGTGCTAATGAGTACAACCAGCCCGTCAAGACTGTCCTCCCAAGAAAACGCCTTAATACAAATAACAAAGACCTCTAGCATCTGTGTGAATCATGACTCTTGTCTTTCAGGAACAAAATCAGATGTAGTGTAATGTTGATAGAGGTCAGGTTGGGTGGATGGGTCAACAAAGCGTGTGACTGTAACAAAGGAGACTGTTCCCTACCAACAGTCAACACTGCTTTCTTTTAACCATGACTACTTTCATTACCTAACCTTAACTAAGTAATTATTCGTTCAACCATGATGACCCAGGCTCCCTAACCTTAACGATAGTTATCTTAGCCCAAACCACAATCTTTCCCTAACCTTAGCCAAGGTGTGTAAACCTAACCGAAACTTAACCATAGCAGTGGGAGATCAGAAAATGCTCATATAAATCTTTTTGTAACAGCGAATTGCATCAGTTTTGGAAGGCACTGGTAAACTATGTTGTCATGTCAATATAGGTATCAGATCCAAAAAACACTGATGGGTTGCCCTACTTAACAGTTCTTTGTAAATCAACCCATTTACAGTGCCTTTACCCTGAGCAGAGAACCATTGTGTAGAGGACCGGTGGTTTTTCAGGGTGTGGTGACAGTGTGGTCAGGTTAGTGTCTATGTCAGCCCACAGAGCTAGAGCCTTACAGCTGAGGGCTTGACGTCTCTGGATCAGACCAACCACAGCCCACTGTGGAGAAGGTCAGGACTACTCCACCAAATGTCACACTGCTGTTTTAGGCTCGCCCTTTAACTGGTATCATTATTTATGGTATCATTGCTCTTCATTGTTCTTTTCAGTGGATTTTTACATTATATTTACTGCTGCAGGAGAGCAGAGCATTGAAACTTAAACTTAAGGGTTTAGCCATGTGAAACAGCCCACCTCCCACCACACATGCACATAAACTAAAACACAATCTCATAATTAGTAGTCCAATCAGTCACCCCCTCAGTTAATTAGCCAATTAACCTCCCTCAGAGGTGTAAACATCCAGCCAATCAGGCTTAAACACAGCAGCCCTAAACCAATCACAGTGTTGGTCCAGAAGAACAACAGGACATAAAGAGAGAAAATTACAGGACTCACATATACAGTACATACACACACACACACACACTCACATATACAGTACATACACACACACACACACACACACACACACACCATTACCCAAACCCCTGAACAGACCTCACACTTACTGAATGACAGAGCAGAACAGCTGTCTCTCCTTTCTGTGGCTTCAGAATCTGCTGTACTTTTTGTCAATGCACAACCTTTATCCAGTGCTGCTACCCTCTCAGCCACCATACATAATGTATTCCAAAAATTGCCTGCATGTATTTTTTAAGAGTTTAATTGGAACAGCTAAATTTAGTTTGCAAAATGTAATATCAGAAAGCTCTACTCTTATGATGTACGTTTAACATGATGTTGATTATCAAATAATAAGCTTACCAGACATATATTTGGTTCAGTATCATTGAACAGAGACTGAAAAGTGGCTTTGGACATTCTGTAACATTGTCTATGAACTATCATGGCTGTATGAGCAGTAGTCATGGCTGGATTAATCTGCTAAGGGGCCCCTGGGAAAGGATTTGGGTCCCTACTTATCCAACAAGAGAAACCCCCAACAGAACGTGACATCAATAGCCAGAAATGGTAGCCTTATTTTGAGTTTTGATTTTAATCTTCTTGATTTAAAAAAATAATTGACTCTTTGTACTGAACAATAAACAGAAAATCATCTATTTGACATATTCAGTAGTTAGGAACATTTGTAGGTATTTGTTTGCAGTACACAAATAACAGTAAAGTAATATGGGCTCAGTTTCACATATCTTAAATATATTAAGACTTAGTGAAAACCTAAAAAAATATGACTGGACCAAGTATGGCCGATGTGCTCCTGACGACTGTCCGTGCCTTGCTGTTAAGCTTTGTTTATGCTGGACGCAGTGTTCCCGGCATGAGGGGGGGTGCTTCTCATTTCAAGATGGACAAGTTCGAAGAATTCTTTTTTTCTCACTTTGTTGAATACAAACGTTCAAACAGAGGCCTGTACGACGACGCAAGTTCAACATACCCAGGATCTCTTTTCGTTATCTGGCTTCACTGAGCCTAACAATCCGGATCCCGCTAAGCGGTCACACGACGCTGGTTATCAACTCGATAAGTCAACCCAGGGTTTCCCAATCAAGCCACGAGCGCGTTCACATGAAAGGGGCGGGGTTTGCAGCATATGACCAATCACAAACATGACCGGTGTACCGGCAGCAGAGCGGCATCCTTTACCAACGAAGAGCAAACTGTAATATTAGAGGAATACGAAGAATTTAAACATCATCCAGGCTAAAAGCAACACAACTGCAGCTGCTGAATGTAGGAAGGACAGCTGGCAAAAAAACCCGACTGTGTGAAGCGTAAATTAACAGGCTTATAATATCACTGCCCCGTCAGTAGTGTTACATTAAGTTAATGTGTTGCTTAGATGTTCTTATATTTGACAATTTTATCCTGATTCTTTCAGCTGCAACCCTGGTGGTGTCAAACAGACAAAAAATAAATAAATATAAAAACATAATTTAGTGGTAAATAGGCTTACATTCATCTCTTATAAGTACAAAGCTTTAGTGCTTCAGTCAGTCTCTGTTGTAGGATGACACAGATACTATAAACTATCTCTCATATAAAAAGAGTTCCTCTCATGATCTTCACGATCCACGTACAGAGCTCCACTTCTTTTCTATTGGTGATGTCATTTTCCAAGAGAATTGATTGGTCAGTAGGCGGTGCTTTAGTACGTGTTGATCTGTTATCTCGAACATAACCTGCTCCGGAGCAGGTTAGGCGTGCAGCATAAGTTACCATGGTGATTTACCCCGGTAAGGAGTGAACCACCGTCGTAGTACTGGAAACCCAGAGTTGAACCTGAAGTTAGCTCGC